>PNEQ01000964.1:23007-44284 GCA_003012365.1 Medauroidea extradentata | reverse complement strand
TTGGAAGAAAATGCCAGATAGGATGTATATTTCCAAAGAAGAGAAATCAGCACCAGGCTTTAAAATTTCAGAAGACCGTTTTACACTTTTGCTAGGTAGCAATGCATCTGGCGACCATAAATTGAAGCCACTTTTAGTTTATCATTCGGAAAATTTGCGGGCACTGAAATGATTTTCCAAGAGTCATTTATCAGTAATTTGGAAAGCTAATCGGAAAGGCTGGATCACAATGGCTATTTTCAGCGACTGGTTTCAGAATCATTTTGTACCCGCAGTAACTGCATACAACAAGAGATACAATCTCGACAATAAATTATTAATATTGGATAGTGTACCTGGCCATCCAACGGAATTAGACCACATGTTTGAAAATATCAAGGTTATCTTTGGGGGCATGGTCTGGGATTTAATGAGCTCGATTCAAATGATATTCAGGAGCTGTTGGAATCACATTCTGTCAAGTTAACAGCAGAAGAAATTGTTGAAAACGACGAGGAGCTGTGTTCTGCACCACAAGAGGAAGAAGACGTGATTGCACCCAGAAAAGAGTTTGAAAAGAAAGAAATTTCAAAATTCTTCGGTTTGATAAACGAAGCATTTTCAGTTCTGCATGAAAGTGATCCGAATGAAGAAAGAAGAAATGCTGTTATTCAAGGGATGAAGCGGGAGTGTGAAGTTTATAAAAATTTCTTAGAGCAAAAGAAACCAAAACAAATGAAGCTGGACACATTTTTTAAAGCAACAAACAATGAGTCTACTGGCAGTAATCAGGGAAGTGTTTAGGCCATTCAAAACTGTAACAATGTGTTAATTTTATAACACAAAAGCTATTAATTTTTATCACAAAAGCTAATGAATGTGTTTTTTTTTTAAATTAAAGTTGTGTGTTAAAGTAGGCCTAAATGTTTCATATTATAGACGTAGTTTCTGTTTGTAATTTCAATATTTTTTTACGAGTAAAAAAAACAACTAAACAAATTTCCAGAGGTATGTGTTGATAGATATTTTTAACGAGTGTTGGGGAAAATTATAATGATACGTCTTGCGGCGATGTGTCGCGGCAATAAACGGCGAGCGTGGGAGTAGTCACGTGCTTTGAAGGTCAACTACCTCGCACTCGCTGCGCGCTGCCGAACAGCTGCGCTGCGGAACAGCTGACCTTTTCAGGATGTTTACGTTTTCAAGACAAGCCATCACATTTAACATAAATTTGGTAACTTATAAACTTATGAAATCCTTTAACCTGGTTTATTTCATGGTGTTTTGATGACACAATTTGTGAGAAAAAAAGTAGTATATACGCAATTTGGAGCGCAAAAAAAATTGTGCATTGTTTATATTTAAAAAAAAATTCTCCAGATAGCGCGATTTCAATTTGCACGCACATTTTCTGGAACGAATTAGTCGCGTTAGGTGAGGGATTGGTGTATATGTAATACAAATTTTACTAACATTATTTTTTCACTATCCGTACGAAAGTAATACTTATTACAGTACTTTAGTATTCCTCGATTGGATACGACCTTTAAATATTTCCAAATATATTTTTTTTATTCAGAAAAACGTATCTGTGTTGTTAAGAAACCTGTTTTGGAGCTGTCAAACCAACCAAAATATTAAACAATTACATATTGCATAATACAAAACTCAGGAAGTGAACGTACTTGCTGTATTTCTACTGGAAGTGATGATTCTTCTCAAAAATAGCATGGGTAATCTCATAGAATTTGTGTGCTTAATAACAAAGACAATGCCAGGGCCGCCAACTGCTGTGTGTGAAAGAGCGGAGTTCATGGATAATTATGCACTAGAAATATAATCTAGTACGTATATATTCAAGTAATATTTTTTATGCAAATTTTTATTTTCTTCTATCCAATCAAGGGTTGGTATCCAATCCTGGGTGTTCTCCCTTACAGTTTTGAAGCTACTACAGTATTGGTACTGTTAGTTCCATTTTCTTCCACAGCAAAAGTTCGTCATGTGTAACAACTGCTGCCATGTTAGATTTATCATTCCTTGCCTTGAGAAACTACTTTAAAATGCTACACTATTTTAAAGTTTTCATTTAATTTTCATTTCATGTAATTTTCAATTTGGAAAGTTGGTACAGGTACTCGTACTTATGGATTTCATATTTCCTATAACTGAAGCTAGTTTGGTTGTTGTGCACATGTTAATATTTTTAATTTGCTGATTTACTGTGATGTAATTTGTTTCGAAGAATCTTAAGTGTGTATGAGGATACAAAAATAGAGTTTTATTAAAACTTTGATAGGTATTACCACAGAATTGGAATCAAATCCCAATTTTGAGAATCAATTATGGAATTGGAATTAGTATATTCTAGGAAGCAGCTTAACACTAATTAGAAAGATTTATAATCTACTTTCATATATCTTAATTTTGAAAATGTTTTAAATTGAAAACTGAAATTCGGGATGAATTTTGTGGTTATAATGCAACTGGCTGTAGACAACAACTTTATTCGTTAAGGTTACAATGGAGAACCCTGTATCCAAAATGGCTGGGACCCGAATCATTTTGAATAGCAGAAATTTTCGAATAACAGTAGTTCATTGTTATGGTTGACGACCGAGATTATCTAGCAGTATTTTTTATGGTGTGCGATGAGTCCGCTATGATTTTTAAGTATATGGCAGTATATTCTTTGTTGATACCATGCATTCACATTGTTATTTAAGCTGCTGCAAGAAATTGTATGTTCGTCCATACAGTGGTTTTGATAAAGGGATGACCTTGGAATGACCACTGTTGTTTCAGGAAGTGTTTAGATTGGATGTACAGCTACAGGTATATTACGGACACATGTTAATAACTACGCATATACGTATGGAGCACACAGTGAATAACTGTGATAGCGTAATGGAAATAAAAATATAATTACTATTTCTGTGTCTCTTTCAACATTGATCTAGAAATGCTAACACCTTCACTTTACTACATATGAAACCATTAAACGAGATCTGTATCACGATCGCCACTTTTCTTTAAGGGTTTTGCCTACCTCAGATCCATGGTGGGAGCAGGCGTAGGGTTTTACATGTTAATCTATTTTCGTGTCGTTTATGTTGAAGCTACATGTACAACACAGACTTTTTTATTCATCTCTTTGCCGCGTACATTGTTAAAAGATCTTTTTGGCAGTTTTCTCAATACCCTGTAAACTATGAGCAAAGAAGCATTTTTATGCACTGAAAACGGCTATTCACTAATTTTTTCCTGCAATTGTATGCATTTAGCAATACTGTATGTATTTTATTTTTCTCGATGCTGAAAATGGTTTTTGCCTGGAGAAGATATCACAAAATGTGACTTGAGTCCCACTAAATATAATTTAACATATAAAACCCTATTGTTGCTGCTGTCAGAGCTCTGAGGTATGCAAGACCCTTATGGGTTTTGCCTACCACGCTCACCAAATGTGTTTCAATGTGTACTTAAATACGATTTTTACGAAGCTACTCCACGTGACCATTATGCCAATTTATGAAAAAAAAACACTTTGAACATGGGCAAAATGTCATTGTTAAGCCAACATGCTCATTAAAAACACTGTTTCGAAACCCCTCCAACATAACTAAAATCAGCCTTTTCAGGCTGCCGTACTAACCAGATGCATGTGAAACTCAGGAAAATGTGCTGAACTTTGCTACAGACTTAACACCAATAAAATTATATGGTCACCGCTTAAAGTGTCCCATAGTAAAATATAGATTGGCATTAATCTTACATGTTAGTTCAACGCTTGGCTGGTGGCAATGCAGTGTTTGATGATACCTTCAAATTTTTCCCAATAACTCCGTCGCTTCTCAGCCTCAAACACACAGGTTTAGCGGCTCCCTGTAATTGGATTGTATTTGTGTGTTCCTTTTCTTTCTTTGCATTTCAGTTGGAATACAATTTACAAAGCTGATTTTTCTGTTTGTGTCGTAAATCATGCCAACAACACAAGATAAGCTGAGATGTGTGCCGGCATCTAGGTTTTTAGTATCTCGACCTTCTCGTTTATGGATAGAATTTTTTCCTTTGTTTGCTGCCACATGATTAGTTGACACCATCAGGAAGTTTACTTTTGATAGACATTATCTGTAGATAGTCACACAGCACCGTTAGCATATTTTAAATGAAACTAACTCTCTGCTACCCCACAACCCTCGTTAACTATTAATGTCAAGTGTTATCTCTGAATGTGTAATCTAGACTGAGCAGAAATGGCGCCGGCGCTGACAATTGTAATTTAATGTAATCTTTGGTCATGCTCTGTGTACTTTTCCTCGCCTCAGATTATACGTATATGGATAATAGAAGTTTTGGATAACAGAATTATGGATACAGGCTTCTCCACTGTACTGTTTTTTTGGAGATGAACGAATTTTGCAGCAGCACCAGTAGCTACTTGCACATTATAACATCATGTAGGTACAGAACACAACCGATTCATGAGCATGAAGAACAGAAAAAACTCTTAGTCTTGAGTTTCACACAGAAAATGTATCCAACCTTAGAGGACTAATTGTTTGATATCAAAGTACGTACAGTGGAGCGGGAAAAAAAAAGAAAAAAAAAAGTATACTCTTAACTGTTTTGATTTAGGAGGAGATTAATACAGCTTAGAACCAGAACTCTGAACATGCTTGTATGCCTGCCATGAATGTGAGGAGGCCAAGGATTTCCTGGAGAAATTTGGATTGCAAAGTGTAAACCTGTGTATTTAAAGATTTTTCAAAAATTATTCATTTTTACTGAAAAATTTTTTGGAGTGAATAATTTGACAAAAACCTTATGAATGAAAATTTAAATTATATAAAATGCACTTTACTAAAATAAATTTTCATAGCTATAAATATTTTAATTTTCAGATGTGAAAGTATATTAAAGAACTGAAAACAATTACAGTACAATGAAATACATAAATCTTGCTTAAAGTGGTTCAGCAGTAATATCTAAAGTTTTTCCACAACTTATTAATTTACCAAAACTGTTAACAACATACCGTAAGGAACACTTTCTGGTGTTTTAGATATGG
This sequence comes from Medauroidea extradentata, assembly GCA_003012365.1. NCBI lineage: Eukaryota > Metazoa > Arthropoda > Insecta > Phasmatodea > Phasmatidae > Medauroidea > Medauroidea extradentata. The sequence goes on along the minus strand of PNEQ01000964.1, from coordinate 39,234 downwards.
AGAAACAATCATTGCATTTACAATGAGCAGGATTTTTTAACTTTTTTCATGTTTACATGCTTACTGAATTCCTGAATCTGCCCCAATTCATGATTACATGAAATCATTATTGCTGATTTTAAACAGTATCCTTAAAATGTGTAAATCATACCAGTAGCATAAATTAGGATTTATAACGCACAGTATAAACAAATACTGATTAAAAATGTTGTGGGCATCAGGAAGCCCATCACAACTGCACTTGAACGTTGGCACATACATAATTGTTAGTGTTCAATAAGAGCAGCATATTCTATATACACGTAGACAGATACGTACAAGTACTTACAGAAACAGTAATTGCAGGTTGAAGAACAAAAAAATAAGAGATGGACGACATATTTTTGCGTGATTGCGCGGTCGTGACGTTTTGCTGGCCAGGCCAGCTTCCTCGGGCGGCGAGTGTGCAATCACTCGCTGCCTGAAGAAGCTGGCCTGGTCAGCGAAACGTCGCAACCACGCAAAAATGTGTCGTCCATCTGTTTTTTGTGTACTTCAACCTGCAAGTACGGTTTCTGTAAGTACTTGTACATATCTGTCTACGAGTTTCAGTAATTAGTAGCATAGCTGCATCTTCCCACCTTTTCTTTGTTTAAACTGTATTCTATGTACAGTGATTGACAATTTGCGGGGACATTGAGAAGGGACAAATGGGCAGCTGATGGTGCAATTTGGCAGCATATAATGACCATTCTCCTCATCTTTGCCACACAAAGGATGAACAATTACATAATACTGAACTTTAAGCCTCCAACTGGATTATGTCAACAAAAGAAATCAAAGAAGAGTGGTGATGAAAGCTTCAGGTAAAGGCAAGCTTATTCACGCAACTTGAACTTTACCATTTTCACAGAAGTCTGTCCTCGTGAGTCGTGATTCCCAAATTTCATACCACATTGGAGTTAAGGATGCCATTGCAGCTTAACATGATATGCAACTGAAAATTTTGAAATTATTTTAGATATTTTTGGTGGTACAAGATTTTTAGGGGGAGTGGGGTACAATGGACACTTGTACTTTCCCTTTACCAGACCCTTGCTGGGAATTACGTTTAATGACATAAGAAAAAAATATTGATTGTACATACAGTGGAAATATGCAGAAGTCTATATAAAATACACACAAGTAGTGTGTGGTACACACAGAAAATGTTTAGGTTTAATAAATTACGGATATGTGGTGCTACACAAGTTTTTGTGACTCTGAATAAATTACTCTTTTTACCAGTGTGTTGTGTAATTTGAAAATGGTAGAATGAAACGTGAGTTGATAATTAATGCTGTTCTAAAATTCTAGCGTGTTTGCTGGGTTTGTGCTGTCTAAATAAAAATAGCGGTCATAAAATGTTAATGTTTATTCGGAAATTTATGAGCATAGTTTGTTCTTTGTATACGTACACATAGTCCTACTGTAATGTACAGTATTAAAATATGATGGTGTAATAGAAATTAAAATCTACTGAATGAAAACTAAATGAAGAGCTACTACAAATAAATACTTCTGTGAATGAATGTTGCAGTTTTCAAGAGAAAAAGAAAGTGGTGATGAAATTTTAATGTAGCATTTTCATTACATTGTGAAATACAAGTTAACCTTTTTCAGGTAGCCTATCTTCAATATTTTTAATTACTTGACACTATTTTCTGAATTTTGTGATACCATGTTTCCTAGTTTAGATTTTATGGTACTGTTTCGACCCAGAGACACAATTTAACTGAACTGCATGTCAAGAAACAGTGTTTTCTGTTTAGCAAGAAGTATAGAACTATGTATCTTCACTCCAAATAGCGTGTATAGTTGACACTATATAAAACAAAACAACGTAAATGAGTAAGTTTTGGCTGCTGAAATACAATAATGGTGATTTAAAAAAAAATTCATCAAATTCATACTTGCTAACTTTTTTTTATAAAATGATTGCTACGTGTCTATCAATTACTTCTGTTGCTTTCTATGTAGGTTCCTATTCATCCAGTGTTCAACATCACACAGAAGGCGGCGCTACTTACATCCAGGTACTTTTACAACCTTTCAAGTACACAGTCTTGAAGTCAACTAATGGAAATTTGGAAATAAGCCACTTCATGTGAGAGCTTTGTACCGAGTCAAACAATGTGACGTACCGTAATGTTTTACGGTTTCTGCAGGCTGAAACGGTTGGTATTTTGTGTGCTTGATAAGTGAGAACCAGTCACATTTCTTGAAGCTGGATAGGTCCAGAATTGTATTGTTACCTAAAATATTTTTAGTTTTCAAGCTTCATTCACAAAGCTTATTGTGTCATAAGGAGTTGCGTAGCCTGTATTTTGACTCCCTGTGTTTATAAAATTCACAGGTTGGTGATCAAAGGATATTAGATTTGTTCTAATTGACTGTTTACACAGAATTCACAGGTTTGTGATCAAAGGATGTTGAATTCGTTTGATATTAAATGTGAAATTTCTTTTGTTCATAATTGTGTCCAAGGGACGAATTTAGTTGATCTTTGTAAATAAAAGTGTTTTTGACTATTTGAACAGTGGGTTTCGAAACAATTTTGGTTTCGGTTGATGTGTGTTTATGAAATACAGTACTTGCCTTGAAAGTTTCATGCAAAGTGAATTTTATTTAATTTGAGTGTTGAATAAACTAAGATCTATTTTGTGAAAAAAAGTAAGACTGAACTCTTAGATAAGAGGTTGTTGCAAAGAAATTGTTTGTAAAGAATTTTGCTTCCTCTGCACAGTTGTATAGAATATTAAGTACAGTAACTGGTGCACAATTTATTGTTGTTTATTGTATAGGTTGCTAAATAAATCAGGTTATTTTACAGGGATAAAATAATGTGGCATACATTTCCATAGATAGGCTCGAGTATGGTGAGATAAAAATGCAGATGTATGTGGCCAGCTGCTTGTGAATGTATGTAATAATGTTGTATTTGTCAAACACCTGATCATTCGTTACAATATTTGAAGCGCTAAGCGTTATTTTTATTGTATGTACTGTAATTAGTATTGGTTAAGTGAGAGGTTATAATGAGTGGGTGGTTGAATGCTCAGCCGTCTTGCACTCAATTCTTTGTTGTTCACTTTAAAATAGCATTACGTATCATCCACACTTACATACTACTAATATGGCAACTAAATTTTTTTTATGGTCTATTTCTTCTGAAATGTTGAGTACATATTTACAATATTAATAACTACATACTGAGAAAATATTGTCTTTTCAATTCATGTATTAAATAATTACCATTAAAGGTTAAAAATGAATATTAAAAGGTATTCTTAATTCCTTTTACCTACATGGTTTTGTGGTTATCTGTCCTTTCTTTACTATTTCAGTCATTGTTCAGAATGTTAATTTTTGCTCTTAAGAAACTGCATACCTTGGAGTTCTGGCGAGTTTGAGGATAATAATTTTCATGTGAAGTTATATGAGGTTGTCAAGCCATCGTTCACTGAGACAAACGATTTTCTACATTGAGGTAAGGAAAATATTGCTACACGAATTAAAATGTGGAAAAAAATATTAATTGGTGTTTTCAAGTTTTTTTATTAAAAAAACCTATTAACACTCTTTTTAGGGTTTTAATAAAACAGCTTAAAAGATCCTATAGCAATGTGAGCTGCACTGAGATTAACAACAAAAAAGAAGACACATGTGGGTCTGTCATGCTGAGTTGCAAAAAAAAGATAGTTTAACATATAAATTCCTGTCTTTGCTCCTGCCAGGGCTTTGAGGTAGGCAGCACCCTTAATGATAATTTTATGACAGTCAATCCAAATATGTATAATGGATTGAGTGTAGTCCTTGAATTGAATTTGTGTGCTATATACTCTTAATTTAATCCAGAGTAATGCGTACAGGAAGCAATGTTCCTCTATTCGTTACCTCCATTAAGTACTTAGGTGAGAAACGTTACACAAATGGTGCTGACACTCCGTTTAATTATGGAGGAAGGGGTGGGGTGTTTGGGGATAAAATATCCCAAACTTGTGGACATGTGTGTCAGCCTTCGATCTTAGCGCCAGTGGAGGTTCACTTTAAACTCAGATACTGGCCAAGGGCAAAAATAGCATGCAGATTCTCTGAACAGACTGCCCCTTCGAAGCCCAGCGTTTCAGCTGGTACCAATACCAACCAAAATTAGTATGCTAGAAGCATCAACAGATGAGTTAGTGGATCCTGTTACAATAGCAGCTGCAACAGCAAAAGATGCCCTACTGAACTAGGCTAAGTAATGAAACAAACACTGAAGGAAAACCATGTGGCAGTGAAAAAAATGTGACCGTATTTTAGGTCAGCTGTAGCTTTTGGTACACCAGAAATATTTTTATGAGACAAATTCACCTCAGTCACAGGTGAAATTGGACGGCTATTATATAAAAGGAACCAAGCGAAATTTTTTGATTGTTTGATTTACGTACATTACGAACATAAGAAACCTTTAAATTTTGCTTATAAAATTAAAACCAAGCGCCATGTTCCTTGTGCTACCATCTGCAATGCACTGAACCAACCACCACACAATCAACTTAAATTTATAAGCTGTTTTCTCAGTTTAAAGGATATGTCGTTTGGTTCCTTTTGTATAGAAACCGTCCAATTGATTGATGTATTTTGTGCAAACTATGGTTGTGTAGCACATACGTAATATGAAAATACAGTGCAAAGTTATTTCTGGTTGTCAAAGTTAGCTGCAGAGGCAGTGAACGAATCAGTAGTACGTCAACTCAGCAGTTGAAACTTTAGTGGTAAACGACACACTGCTATAACCAACCAGGACACCAGTAAAGCCCAGCAGTTAAAGCTTTGTATGGTAAATGATACACTGCTATAACTGTACATGATACTAGGAAGGAAAGGTGTAGCAGTTGAAGCTTCTTGTGGTAAATGACACACTGAAATCTGAGTTTTTTCAGGGTACTTCAATTTAAGATGTGTTGCCATATGGTGAGAAAATAGCTGAGTGGCATATTTTACTTTTTGACATACACTTTTCTGGTCATTGCTACTTATACCATTCTGTAAGGTCCTGTCGCTTCTCTTTGTTGTAGCAAAGATGAGAGTCAATATTCATTTCATTGAACGAGAAAATCGCCAACTTTTCCATTGAACAAATTGCTTTAAATTTTTCTTGGAGCATGTTTTTTTTTTTTTTTTGCAAATCAGGTTGACACAAGTTCCTTGTCCATTTCCTCGGAGTAGACAATTCAGGTAACGAAATCTCAACTTTGTTTCAAAAGTAAACATACGCTTTTTGGGAAACTGAACACAATGTGATTGTTGCTGCAATTGTCTTTCCATCTAGTAAGCCTTTTTTTCTGAAATAATTCTATTTGCTGTAATTTAAAAACAGTTTCTAAGATTTTATGTACCCGAGTTCTAATGGCTTTAGGGTAACGTTTCTGCTTAATTTTTAAATGCAACAATTTTTGCTTTAATTGCGCACATTTAGTTTTCATTTCCTTTACTGCTGCATCTTTGTCATTCAGTTCTTATTCTAGTTGATTTATGTACTTTATTTAAAAAAATATAACTTCTTGGTGCAAGTTTTGTAATTCTAAAGTACGGTATTGTACTAATTGTATGTGGTGGTGGGTATGTTTTACCTTTTGTGTATGGTTATGCTAACGTGGACGGTAGAAAAGAATTTTCAGAAATAAAATTGAGGCAATGAAAAATTAATGCCAACGTTGTGAGAAATTGTGAAGTAGCTAGCCTTATCAAGCTACGAAAACACAGCAGGCTATATTAACAGTCAATTCATAGCTCTTGCTATGTAAAAAAAATTTCTAGAAATAAATATGTACTAATATGTTAATATATAGTGTGACGTGCACTGGCACGTAGCACTTACTTGGCCTCTTATCATACAGTAATTTCAATTTTTTTTGTCTTAATATGTTTTTTTCTGTTGTTTATAACAAATTAAGAAGGCCAACTTAACCAGGGATAAGGATGTATACGGCGGGATCCAACCTATTAATTGGGGATGCTAATAGAGAAATTAACATTAAAAGTCTATTCAAAATTTAAATTTAACTCTAAAACAAGAGAAAAGTATTTAATTTTACGTGTCAATTTTATCGGATTCATGCGGGGTTTGGACTCATTTTAAAGCTAATTTAATTTCAAGCAATTTTTCTAAGTAAACTTTTCTTATATTTTGCCTTGTTTGGATTTTTTAAAATCTCAAGTAGCCTCTTAGCTTGCTTCTCCTGGAATGGGATTTATGTGGCAGGCTAGTCATAGTTCTCTTGCTTGGAAGCACGTACAGAGAAGTGCTGGCTTTTAAAATTTCAAATAAGCTCTGAGCTAGCCTGTGCTTTGGATGGATTTATCAGGCAGGCAGGTCAGAGTTCACTTGCTTGGAGGCACGTACATGGACGTGCAGGAATGCGATGAGCTCTGCCGGGCGTTTCTCGATCAATGTGGGTGGTAGTGTCGGGCACAAAACTCCGTGAAGGTGGTGATCCGCGACAGATTGATGACGATGCACATCCCTATTTAATAAACTTAAGGGATATTTAGCTGGTATAATAGAATTAAACGCTTTGTAAATTTATCAGTATCTATGTTACGTACAATTTTTAGGTTATAAACGTCAATTAACCAGCTTTTTAGGCAAGTTGGATCCTGATGTATCCCTCCGCCGCTCGACCGAGTAAGTTCGAGTGTCCGCCCAGGAAAGTTAGTTGTGTTTCATCGGAGCTCGTGACCGGTCGCCGGGAGATGGCCGGCTAAGTTTTGTCTGAGTTTGTAATCGATCGTTAGTTGTGATCCATCGGAGCTAGGGAACGGTCGCCGGGAGATGGCCGGCTGAGTGTTTTTATTAGTTGGGGCGTCATGGCAGCAGGGAGAGGACTTGTTAGACGGGGCAGAGGGGCTGTGAAGCCTAGAGTGCGGATTCGTTAGTCGAACTTAGCTTTATTTTCTTTCTTTGTTGGCATGCTGCCTTTTTAATTTAGTAGTAAACAACCAGTAGATATTCATAACCATATAGCCGGTGATTAAGGTAGACAAAGTGCCGGGTCAAGTACTACTACTCACACAGAGGGCAGGCGGAAATGCCTAATCCGTAGATAAGAAAAAGTCACCTCATCTAACTCTGGGCGAGCACTCGCAATGTGAATTGCCTTTGTCAAAGTGCGTCAAAATAAAGGTTAAATAAAAGAAAAAAAAATGCCAATATTATGATTTTTATTTATTTATTCATCGGTGGTAGATTAACCTCACTGCTATCCAGGCATCAATATAATAGGTACCGCCTCTACATCAGCTCACTGGTTTTTGCCGTTTTTTTTTTTTTTTTGCCTGCTAACTACTTGCAATAATAGCAACGGAGGAGAGTTACGTCCAACATCTATATAAATATAAACCAACAACATACGTGGAAGAAGCAGACCCGTTACATTCTGCCGCCCCGAACAGGGACGTAACCTCTAACAACTATATATATAAATAACAACGTAGACGTAGAGCAGCCGCATCACAATAGAGCTGGGCTGAATCGCGATGAGGAAAAAGACACAAACATTACAAACTGACCGTAAATTACTCTACACTCCATTCGCCAGGCACAAGCAAGGCCGCACGTACGTCACGCCACCCACCCTCGGGTGCAGTTAGCTGGAGAGGTCTGTTTCGGCGCTACCTCTCATTCTACTAGTCTTGGGTTCAACCTACAAACTTCTTCTACCCTCCCCCTGGTTCACCACAGATTCAAACAAAAGGCTTATATGAGTAATATTTTCTGTACTGCTAACATATCTAGCTTTTATGTGATGCAGCATCTAAAATATTTCACCACGTAACATAAAAACTGTTGTTCATAGGAAAGCCTGCTAAACATTGATGTTTTAATATTGAATTTATTTGAATACCCAAGATTTTATCATAATTTTTTAACTTATTCTTGCCAATGTTTTGGTAAGAAACTAAAAATTACAATTAAATTTCTAACATGTTATTTATTGTACTTGCGCAAAATGTAGCAGAATAACAAGATTCATTATGGTGTATAGAACTAGTAGTGAATTTTTTTTTATTATGTTTTGTTTAATTGAGTAGTGTAAATGAACAGGTGAGTCTAGTATGGCACACTGCATACTGGAAGAAAAATTGTCTGACATTGCTTAACTGAACTTACTCCGTACTATCGGAGCTCTAGTGGTACTGTGCAGACCCTTGCAGAGGTCGTAAGAAGCCTAGGCTATTTAAAATTTTTAGGCTACCCCTCTCAAGCTGCGAAAATATAATTAATGCAAAAGCCAAAATAATACGTTCATAAATCACATATACGTTATTGAATGTGTAAATAATTAACGAATCATAATCATATGATATCAGAAGAATTTCAGTTATTTAGCTTTTCTAACTATTTTCTGTGCAAATGCATTTGTGACTTTGAAAAAGTTAAGTTCAACAGAAGTGGATCATATTCGCTGAGTAGTTCATAAATGCTAAAAAGAGAATCCTGTTACTGGGATCGCCCATGTGTGAACTCAATGTAAAGAAAGCCAGTTCTCTCTCGGAAAGGAAAATAGTGACACCCAGAATACATTTGAATAATGTTCTTCCATGAATTTATTTCTATAGTGAGTTCAGACAAAATTAAATTGTCATCTACCAGAGAGTTGCTGCTCTACAAGAAGATTTCAATGCCACATAATTTTCTTTATATACGTAATGTTTAACCCTCATGAGATGGTATTCTGTCTTTCAACTTCCTGCAGCCTCTCTTGATGTCTCACCCTGTTTTGTTTGTGAGAGATGTTGATACATTTGTGAGATGTTTTATACATTATACAGGTAGGTGCTGAGTTATATGAGGAGCAATTTATGTGAATTCGCAACTACGCAACTTTTTGACAGAGATGTGCTGATGTAATAAAGAGCAGAGAGCAGGATGAAGTGTTGGCTCTGATTACAAAACAGCTAGTGTGGCAAATCTGTAACACTTGCTGTGTGTCTCTGTCTCTCTTTTACTTGTTTGGTTGATCACAGCAGCTGCAAGATAGCAGTATCACTTGTTACTGTTCATGAATGAAGTGCTGGAAGGATCTAAAGTGGGAAGGGAATGGTAGCCTGCTGCAGGCATTGGGTTATAGGCCTGCACTCCGGTGGTGATGAAAAATTTTACCTACTCATTTTTGCCCCAGGAGAAGGTAAGTCGAGATCCGTCCCTGCATAGGGTTTACAACCACAGTGTTTTTTTCTGCAGATATTGTTTGTTCAACGGTAATATGTTTTCTAAGCGTAGCTATAGTAAAAAACACGAGGATTTGCTTGGGTGAACCAGGGTAAAAAACGTGGACAGTGGTAATGTTTTTTTCAAAACTAGGAATGACAAGGTTTCAACTAAAAAGCCGACTAAGAAGCATTTCGTTACTTTCGTATTTAGCCAGAACCATAGCACGTAGCCTGCCAACTTGAAAAATTGGCCAACGTGATGAAAATATTTTTAAACAACATTTACAAACATATTTTTGATAGCTGCTCTTGTTTAGGCTCAAAAAAATTTACTGTGAAATCAGTAAAAACAGGGGAGCACTATGTCTGAATGGTTTCAAATTGAAGACGCTTGCACATATTTGCAACATCAAGATCACAGGTGCGGCTGCAAGTGCTGATGCAAGGGCAGTGCTAAATTCCTAAATTCATACCAGAAACAATTGTGGAAGGTTAATATTTGCCTCAGCAAATATTAGACTTCGATGAAACTGCTCTGTTTTGGAGGCGGATGCCAGAATGGTCGAAGGATGAAAAATCTATGTCTTGATTTAAGGTCGCAAAAGATCATATCATTGTTATGGCTGAATCTAATGCGCCCGGAAACTTTAAATAAACTTAAACCACTTGCAGTTTATCATTCCCAGAACCCGCAGGTGTTTACGATAATTGACCAGAGTAAGCTGCCAGTAATCTGGAAATATAACACCAAGGTCTCCGTTACACGTGCGCTGTTTGGAGATTACGTAGTTCAGTAATCATTAAAGGAATATTATGCTAATATAAAATTTCATTTGAAGCGCCACCTAGAATAATTAGACAACTTTCATCTTAAAACATGTGGGTTAGTTTAATAAACTTACGTTACACAAACATTTCTATTATTTAGTTATACAGTAGAATGACACATTCACTCCAAATTGCTTCTTTTATACAGCATAGTTATCCCGGCACAGTAATTTACGCTTGCAGGATGTGTCTAATGGGGAGTGCTGATAACTTCCTCGAAGAAAGTTACGAATCAGCAGAGTAGTGCTCAGTGCAAGTGACTGCGTTGGTCAGACATCAACAGGCATCATCTGTGCTGTGCGTGTGAGCATGTGCGAGTGCCGTGGCAGATAATCCACGCCAGTGTTGTAAAGTTGCTACACCGGGACGCTCGGCCCGCGCCCATGCTGTCGTCCTATTGTCGAGTGCACAACACGTTTGACAGAACTAATCATTTTGAAAAACATTGCGTGTGTTACAAAAGAGTATGCAGTATTCTTTCTGTTGTGTATAAGTTCAATTTATTGCCTTTAGGTTCTACAAACACATGTATTGTTTCTAAAACATTACACTTTAAAAAAATTAGTTTCTTTTGAAGTTGCTGTCAAGAACAGTACATACGATCGACTTACAGAAAAATCAAGTTGCTTAACCGAGATAACGTAACCCTTACGTAACTTGCCACTTTACTGTAATAATAAAATGTTTTGTACCTATATAACATAAACTACACAGATGAACACGTCAATCTGAACAAAAAAAAATTTAATTTGGCTATTAAATTACAAATAGGTACCGTAAATTAAAAATTATGAAATGAATAATTTTTATTTACATTGAGTAATTCCTCTGTTAACTGATATTTGCATGATGAAAACTTAGATTTGTTTATTTATTGAATTAAAAAAAAAAAAAAAAAAAAAAAAAAAAAACTACTGAAATTATTTCTGCCAGGTTTTGGCCATAAGCTTGGTAAATGAAGAGGATGGTTGCCTTGCTGCATCTAGACAATGGAAATTGATACTGCTCGACAAACCTAAGTGTAGCCCCGAGTAAGGGAGGTAAGAACACTAGTGTTCTGAGGTCGCAGTGTGAAAGCAGAGGAGGGGAATGTTTTGGAGCTTGATCTGTACATTCTATTAATATTGTAAGCGAACATCTGTAGTAAGTCTAATAGGCCTGTGGGAAAACTAAAGTTTTGGAGGTTGGCAAAAACTAATAATGGTACTTATTCCCAAATGTTCCCACCCCCTCCCTTTGTGCTTTTCCCAAGACAATATCGTAAAATATTTAACCACCGACTTTTACAAAATTTTTCATATTTCCATAAACGACCGACGTAACCGGAAAACCTTTTTCTTTTGGTTTCTTAAAGTAAGTTTTACAATATAAACACAAACAGAAATTGATTGAATTGATCAGTTTAACATATGCATCGTGCCATATACTTTCACAAATTAACACTTAAAATAAAAAACATCAGAAGAAATGTCATACATATTTGTGATAATACAAGTAAACAACAAGCATAGCATGTTCAACATTACTAATTACGTATATGACTTACGTAGCGTAAAATAAACGTTAATTAAACTCGTAAGCATGAATAATTGTCATTATCATCTTTCATATACAGTAATAATGATCAAGAAATATCAAGATAAAACCTAATTAATTTAGATTCTACGATGGCAAAACGTCTGGGGACAGTACGTATTACTAGCACATGTACAACTTGCTTGCTGTTATGGGACAAGCATGCGATCGACAGTATGTTTGTTCTACGAAAATGTGTTATCAAGTAACTTCCAAACAAGGATTTTTTAAATTAACCCTTCCGACTTCCTGCTTGCAGCTGCAGCGCATTTTGTGGAACATTGGATAGGTTTCATCACACTACACTTTTTCTTTTGTCGATCAAAAAACTTTATTGCTCTTAGAACGAATTCTCGTGCTTCTCTGTGCACAAGCCTATTAATTTTATGTTTTTCAGTCAGCCCTACTGATATGCCACTATATCTTCTTGGTGCAAACACCCGTTCCTGACATGCAGTTCCTATCACATCGATGTTTGTTACTTTGCTACTAGGTATCTTGTAGATGCGCTGTGCCAAACGACATGACCTGGACAACAACTACACACTGGTTATCACTTTTCGGCTGACGAGACACTACGCACTGCTTGTTGCGACGGCCAGGCTACTAGCTCGCTATTGGCTGGGAGGTTGTAGCGGGACAAAGGAGAGTAGGAGGGAGAGGTACCGGTATGTTAGAGAAGGGAACGGCTGTAGTTCACATATTTTCCGGGGACACACTTAGGTTTGTTGAGCAGTAGGGTAGAGCTGAGAGTACAACTTGAGCCTGAACATTCTTGCACCGTGTCGTACTGCTATACGCAGAGAGGAATTGTCTCCTATCTCCACTACTGCTATCAGTATACAAGAAATTGGCTCTAGATAACTCTTTTCATGTGTTGTGGCCCTTCAATTCAAGTAAGTTAAGGGCTTCGCAGTATATGAACACGACGTGGTGATACTTAAATTAAAATACTAGTTATATTGTTTAAAATGCAAGCTTAATATCCTAAATTCTAGGCCTTCAGTCACATGAGAGTTGGAAGCCGAGCGCTCGTTTTCATGACATGGAGATTGTTTTTTGTTCATAGTTTCAGATTTTTAGGTTAAAAGAGAAAAATAATTTCTCCAAGACCTGCAAAAAAAAAAAACACTCTGCTTCCAAATTGCATGCGACTGAAAACTCGAGCATAACCCCCTTGGGCCAAATGGCCCTGCTGTACCCTCCTTCCCTCTCCTGTGATAAAGTCTACTGTGTGCATTTCTGAATATCAAAATATTAAACACATCTGTTATGTAAAAAAAAACTGTTCTAGCAGCATAAGTAGTATTAAGATACAATTTGTAAGTAATAACAGACAATTTAATATCTGTTTAAAACATCTAACTATTGTGATTGTGTGTATGTAGGTAGTAATAGGTGTGTAAGTACTGACATTCACAAAAAATTGGCGTTTACACTTAGGTAAAGAATGTGGACAATTTATAAGACCAGTTGAGAACATTATAGTTTACCAAGGGACCAATAAAGGTCTGAACCGTAGAGGTTAAGTATGAAAACGTCAACTTCTTTAATGTTACCAATGTGACCAATCCCAAGTATTTTTATTTGTTTTTAAAATGTGTATCGTTTTAAAAAATTGAAGGTCCAGTGCTTATTTTACGAATAGTAAACAATGATTGAATGAAGCATCTTATTTTCAATACAGAAATTTATTGTATAAATATTTAGTATAGCAATTTATACTAAAACACATCTTGACTAGTTACCTATTCCTGAACATTTTTTTTTTACAAAACTCTTAAATAAAAAAAAATGGAAATGGCAATAAACATAATGTAAACAGTACGTATAAAGGTATAAGAAACAAGAACTGTAGAATTGGGATAAATTTATCTAAATGAACTAAGAAAAGCACCAAATTCTTTGGATTATAGGACAAAGTCACTGATGTTTGCTATCACAGCCATATTGGTACTTTTACTTCTTACTTGTAGTATAAATATTTATAAGCTACTTTAAAATAAATATGTATTTCTCCTCATGCATAGTATAAGTAACCTAACACACACGTTAACATTTATTTTCATGTAAAGAACACTAAAAATCAATTACGGTAGTAAAAATAATTTATAATTTAGTTTTCTATTTCAAATAAAGTATGGCAGAAGCATAATGCACAAGTATTGCACTTGTAAATAATGTAAATAGCACAACTTAAAATAATTCAACCCAAGTTACCTAATTGGTACTTATATCCGTAGAGTATATTCGTTTGATGAAAAAACTTTTTGTCATTTATTTTAACAGCTTTTTCCACTCTGCATTATTTATTTAATTTTTCCACCACAGAGTAACCACATTCAACCATTTACACAGTCTCAGTCTGATTGCTTCATAACACATTGTATGTTGGATACTACTGTTACATCACACATTACACAAATATTAAGTGCATCAAACACTGTGCTACATAGTTGGAAAAATAAGTACACTTTCTTACGAGTTTATTTTAAGTACCGTCAACTGGGGTTACTTTGTGCCACCCAAAATATTTATTTGGTGGTTGTTAAGCATAAAAAATTTAAATTCTAAATGGATGATTAGAATATATAGTTTATAATGCTCAATACATATTCAAAATAGAGAAACACAAGTACAGTACTCACGTGGTACCGTGGAGCTTGATAGTGACACGCAACAGAAGGACGAGAGACATTTTGCACAGAAGCACGTTTCGTGACGTTTTACCACATAGGTGGCTTCCTCGGGCGAAGAGTAGACCGGTACTGCAAGATGGCGGTCTACTCTTCGCCCGAGGAAGCCACCTTTGTGGCGAAATGTTGCGAAACGCGTTTCCGCGCAAAATGTGTTTCGTCCTGTTATGTGATCACTGTCAAGCCCCACTGTATCATATGAGTACTTGTGTTTTTCTATTTTGAATATGTAATTACTTGCCTAGCGGAATTTGTCTCTCAAGTCATTGGTTGCAGTACTTAATTAGAGTTACTTAATTTTTACTCAAATTACATAAAAACAAAACTTTTGAGTGACATAAAGTAACACCTGCTGTCACAAAGTAACCCCATTTGATGGTAACTGTAATGATAACCTACATATCATAGTACCAGAAAGAAAAAAGTATGTAAACAACTAAGACTTGTAAATTAAATTGTCACATTTAATTACAGTACTCTAACATAACCTTTCATTTAATTGCAAAACTCACAGTAATTTTCACTACAGTTGACTGGCATGCTTGTTGTAGTACAAACAGTTTTGTCAATTTAATGCAGTACTTTAAAAATACTATTGAATTTGTCAGATTTAAATTACTTGGAGACTGTTAATTTCTATTTCTATTGACAGTTGTGTTACTGTATGTTGTTTTTATATGCAGAATATAGTAATACTGAACATGTTTCTTTCCAGTAGCACCTATACAACATATCTATTGAGTTCTAGTGTGTGTTGCCAGTCATACAGTTGCAGGTCATTGTTAGCCTACACATGTGCTCAGATCCAGACAAATCCCCAGTACAAGATGTTGAAGACGAGGAACGCGACAGGGAAGAGGAGACGGCTGCGCCTGTCTATCCACTGTGCTATCTCCTGGGGAGTCATAGTGGTGAAGCCACGTGAGGCAGCGCTGGCAGGAGCATTGCCTGTGCTGTCGGGTACCCGGATCACGACATCGTTGAACTCGTCTGAGTTGTGCTGGCCGTTGGCACCTCCCAGGCCAGGACATGGGTTCGTGACAATTGAGTCTGTTGAATTTACTGTCAGAGTGTTGCTGTTGCTCTGTGGAATAACATTGTTTACAGCCATTAGGACAGTGCATCAGATTGAAATGTGACATGCATTGTATTTATGGAAGCAGACCTGTCCTGACATTTTACAAATATAAAACCTGAACTAATCATCTGCTTCCAAATATACACAACTATTTGTTTTTATAAATGAGCTATTAAGTAAACCTAGGTGAACGTGTCCTTGCACAATAGTATTAGTGTGCTCTACGGACACGATATGGTACAACTGGTGATGTAAACATTTTGGGACATATTCAATATGTTTACAATGCCTAAAATGTGTGTTTAATTAATGGCTAATTTATAATAACTGCAACATTTACTAGAAAATATAGTTGTGCTTCTATTGTAATAAAACTCTTGTTGAGAAGTTTTCCTGTTTAATATGCTCAGAACTTTTACACCATATTTATTTACATATGTGTCATTTGACCCTTCAAGACGTTTTCTGGTTAATATTACTGAACTTTTTCAGTCCCTATGGACACTTTTTAACTGGTTTTCAATGTATATACTTTTTTTTTTGTTGCAGTTATAATACAATAAATTTACCAAAGAAAGAAAAGTTTTTATAGAAAAAAAAATGTTAAATCTTATGTCCTTACTGAGACATTCATACACTAGACCCCCGATTTTACGAACCCCGGATTTAACGAAGGTAGCGATTCTACGAATACAATCTCAGGAACCCTCAAAAAGTAACAAAATTATATGACAAAATTTTAAGGAATTACGTTGACAATGAATAAAACATACTGTATCTAATTCACGGCATTAAAATATGAATTGTAGAGTTGCAGTTATTACTTGGTAA
>PNEQ01000964.1:0-22007 GCA_003012365.1 Medauroidea extradentata | reverse complement strand
TACGAATACAATCTCAGGAACCCTCAAAAAGTAACAAAATTATATGACAAAATTTTAAGGAATTACGTTGACAATGAATAAAACATACTGTATCTAATTCACGGCATTAAAATATGAATTGTAGAGTTGCAGTTATTACTTGGTAAGTCACAATATTAAAAATAAAACAAAAATAGCGAAAATCCGTTAAAAAATGCGGCAGTGACAGTTTGAAAACAGCGCGGCGGCACCGCCTGTGCCAAGCCGGCCGGCCGTCTCCAACTACGACGTATTAGGATCTATATAGAGGTCGTACTAAAGCCGCAAAGTTCCAGCGCATGCGCATATGCTCATTTAACTATACCTCCTTCTAGGCTGTTTCACGTCTCGCGCCGAATGAGTTTACTTTTTTACATGAACCCTATAAATAATAGCGTGATATTTTTCTTTATTGCTTTAACACCATACGTACTTAAAACCATTAACTTGGTGCATAATTTGCTTAAACAATGCGTTTATGCGTGTCGTAAAACGTGGGTTTCACAAGTGAGCACGATAATAGCGCTACTTATATACCAAGTGTAGAAACATTTGTCTCCGGGATGTCAAACTTGGAAAATAAATAGTCGTTCGTGTATTACGTAATCCCGGAACTCCTAATTTATTTTTACCGCATATACTGACTGTGAAAGTGATTATTTTCAATCACTTATACATGTAATTCCCGACGATTTTAGGTAAGAACGTCACAAAATGGCGTTTTTGGAACAACGTCTATACATGCTACGGTGCCGCTATCTATCTGCCATCTTGTGAACGTTCGTACAGTTGCGCTATCTGTCCGCTCTGCACGCTAACGCTACTACTGCACGTAGATACCTACGTTCTCGTACAATTCATCAACAATGTCGAGGGAATGTTTTTACGTTAAGTTATATAAAACTGTGCAATGAATAAATACATGCGCTTATTTCTTCTTTCTTTGATGAATAATTTACAAGGGCATTTTACTAGTAAGGAATGCCTACTTTTTTTTCCCATTAAACGCTACGCAAATCGGGCTATTCGCTCGCGAGAAGGCACTCGGCAGCTCAGTTTTCTAATTTTTTTTAGGTCAAGGGTCGGTTATATCTATTGTTTGGCAGTGTTCTTTTGATCGCAAGACATCTGCCTATTCATATAAATTTATATTTCAACTATCACTTGCTTTATTTTACTGTTAAATGCTACGGAAGTCGGTCTATTCGCTCGAGAGAAAACATTCGGAATCTCAATTTTCTCATTTTTTTAGGAAAAGGATTGGTCATATCTATTGTTTAGCGGTGTTCTTTTGATCATAAGACGTCTGACTATTGATATATTTAAACTATCACTTGCTTTATTTTTTCGTTAAATGCTACGGGAGTCGGGCTATTCGCTCGAGAGAAGACACTCTGAATCTCGATTTTCTCATTTTTTGTGGACAAGGGTCGGTCATATCTACTGCTCAACAGTGTGACGTCTGGCTACTGATATCAATTTATGTTTACATTATTACGTTAATTAATTTCCCGTAAAACGCTACGGAAGTCGGGGCCTAGAGAGACTTTGCAGAAAAAATGCAATTTTAAAATTTTCTGTAATTTAAAGGAGGGGGAGGGGACAAAAATAAACCGCTATCGAATTTACGAAGGTAGCGATTTTACGAATGCGTTGAGAGGAACCGTGAGTATTCGTAAAATCGGGGGTCTAGTGTATATGTTACTACCTATCTATCAATATTAGTTGTCTCCCTCACACTTAACGCAAGGCTGTTGCTTAAACTGGAAAATGGTACCAATCTGATTTTATGAGGATTATTACACAATGATCAACTTCTTAAAAACATACATGAGAACATGTACTGTTTACTTAATCTTATATATAAATCAACACTAGTACTAGTGTTCAGTCTGTGGTATTTGTAGACAGAAACACAAACAAAATCAGGGCAGATTTTTTGTAGCTGATGTGAATGTGAATGTTTTGTTACAGTCAAATTAGATCAGGTATACCATGTATCCATTGCTAGCTGTGTCAGCTCTGAGTTATATTTGGAAGAGGCATTTAGTAACTTCACATAAATTTCTGCAGTTTGAAACATCTACCATTTACATAGCATAGTTTTAATGTGTTACTATTTTAAAATATATAAAATAGTATAGCACACGTTATTGTGTTGTTTAGCGTCACTATGTTAGCAAATAACTCACTTTCCACCTGGAATGTGAATGTCAACTCACCTTGGAATTGCCGATATAAAACATGTCTGTGCTTGAGCCCATTTCTTTCTCAACATTTGGCCACGATTGGCAGCGGTCAATGTTACTACTGGAAGAACTGAGATTCTTGCGCCCAAGCTGTGGAGTCAATGTGCACTTGAGGATGTACTTGCTGTTTACTTTCTTCAACTCAACATTCTTTCTGCATCAATACAAGCATAGTCCCAGTTATTAATACCTTTATTACATATATAATTTACTTCCTAGTAGTTATTTGAAGGTAAGAGCCAGTAAATGTTTATTTTCTGTATTTAATGCACATATCGTAGCTAAACTATGTGAAGAAACTTTGGGTAAAAAGGAGCCATATTCGAGCACATTGTGCTGAGACACAAGTGATGTCTATTAAGCTTTTTTTCAGGCTGTTGTGTACATTTTTGTAAGTCCTTATAATATTAGTGAAAAATAGTTTACTTTTTAAATTGTCCCATCTGTAAGTTTGCAGCTTTGAAAAAATAAAATGTGTATGAGTGTTTGGAATTCTGAGCTTTAAAATCTGCCACCTTTTACGCTGAGCTTCTATTTATTGACTGTGTATAACTTTTGATCCAAATTGGTTTAGCAGTTCTGTTAATGTGACCTTTATTTCCCTACAATTTTAGGAGACTGGATTGTTTAAAATACACTAAAGTTTGATGTAGTGAAAATGCATAAATATTGGTAGCGTTCTATAACACCACTTGTGTATATACATGTGTTACTGGAAATTATTGTACATACGGTATGTTGGTCTTAATAATTATGGTAATGTTGCATTAAAAACTAGTGAATAGTCAAATTAGGTATTCATTAAAACATAATTGTAGGTTTTACTGGTAACATTCTGTACCCAACATTTAGTTTTACTGTAATTATTTAGGTAGTGTAAGTGATTTGAAAACACTATGAAATCAAGGATGGTTTCGTCAATCTGTATTAGTACCGGTACCTAATTAGAAAGAAAAAAGTGGGAAGAATGTAAATGTGGGTTGTACTTAACCGTACTTTATTGTGAAGGAGCACAGTCTCATGGGCTGGTGTCTGAACCAGAGATGTATGTACTGGTTATCCAGATAGCTCATAAAAAATTCAATTGACCAAGAAAGAGTATGATTCTGCTGACACTCCAAGCACACTTTCATACCCTGACTTTATATGTGTGATGGTGGACCAGTGAATCATCATATTTCTTCCAGTGCAGATCAGGAAAGAGTATATCACTACTGTCCATCCGGTGCACTTTGTTACGGATACCACCGCAGCGCTCAGCCGGCAGACGGAACTGCAAGTGCGGAGCAGTGTTATGACAACACTCTAAAGGTTATCCTTACTTACTTTTGAGAGTGAGCTGACATATATAATGAGGGGGCAGGGCCACAGAGAGGGTTGTTCATCAGACCGTCAGCTGGGCCATCTCCAGGTCGGCTAGGAAGCCGTCCCCCTGCTGACCAACTCTGTCGTTTGAGGGCCGGACATCTGGGACTCCGTTTGTGACCCGTGGAGGTCACGGCAGTGCTCACATGTGATTCCGTTTGCTTGCTGACAGTGACAATACTTAGTGGTAAGCCGCTTGGAACTGAGTTACAATATACTTCTATAAAAGCTCCCCAGTATTCAGGCCTTAAGCCAAGATAGCACGACGTTAGTCGTAGCACTGTACTGTGTTCTTTTGGTGCAATTTAAAGCCCCTTCTAGTCAGTTTTGTTGAGTCTGTTAATTAACCTTAATCCGTGGTTGTAGTAACCTAAGGAGTCACTGTTGGGTGGTGGAGACTGAAGTTGCTGCCAGTCTGAGCATTCCACCCTTATGTTTACCCTGAGAACCACTATTAAAAGGTAATTGAGAATGGTGAAACAACTTAGAATTAGTGCTGATGAGTTTGTGTGCTTGAGGGCGAATTCTGTTCATCCTGTAAAGGGATAGAAATGTCCAAGATTTCTGCAGCAATTGCAAAAGTGTGCTGTTGTTGCCCAATTGTATGTAAAAGGTTTCAGCCATTTATTATTGGTATATATGTCATCAGATATTGTACTGATCATGTAATGGGATTTCCATATGTTACCAGGAAAAAATTTGCAATGCCATTGCCTTTGAACTACTTGTTTGGTACCAGAGAATAGATGGGCCACATTGCAGTTATCCTGCTAGATAACACCGACCTGTGAGCAGCCATACCATTCAAAAGCGTTTCCTTGGTGTCAGAGAAGTCATCACCTTACTATGTACCCCTACACACATGGAGTCACAAAGGTGTGGTGATCAGACCACTTGCTTCCCACCATTGTGATTTGGGTTCACTCAATTTTTGTACTTGGGGAAGTGTGGCAGATGTGCCAGGAGCTGAAGAATTCCTCAGTTCTTTTTCGCTCATCCTAGCATTCCACTGCTGCTCCATGTTTGCCTCACATGTTCGGCTTGAGGTTGAGAGTATGAGACTTCGTTAAAGTGCTCACCTAATCTTTCCACTCCACTGCCGATAGTACATAGATCTTCTGCCAAATCGTTTATACTGTATCTGTTTTCCTGCACTTATAGCATGCTGCAGATGTGAGTTTGCTTGCCTTGACTTATCACCTGGCATCGTTCCAATGAAACATGTCTGTGGTTTCAGTAGTGATGTGCACACTGTGGATTCTGATTAGAATGATCTCCATGTATTACTGGAGGCTGTGCAGCTTTCATGGATTAATATGACTGTTGAATGCCTTGGGATACCTTGTTGACTCATAGCCACACCACTTCATTTCCATTACCATGGAAAAAGGTGGTGATACACATTCCTAAGCTGGCATTCCTAACACAACTGCTCATTGAGTGTATCTAATTTATAATTTATGTAACTAGATACTGCATCTTCGTAACAGAAATAGGGTACTACCTAAAAAATGTGTACAGCAGGCTTTAATATTTTTTGCATTCAACATAATTAGTAATTTGTTAAAATGTTTTTAAATTTTAATTTATTTTGTGGAGAAAATATACCTGCATACCTACATATGTAGACATACAAGCTACTTGATCTCAAACTTAGTTCCAAATTCATTTAGTTAAAAAATTTCAGTTTCAGTCATATAGTGACTATTGAATTAAAATGTTAGTATTCATTCATTACGAAACCAAATACTAGTCCAGAAAATAAGATCTGCAGTAAAGCTGTAGAATGGTAATTTACCTATTAGGATAAGGTTACCTTATTACTGAGAAGTTACAGTAGAACCTCTATATTACACTTTCTAAGGGACAAATAAAAAATGGTGTAAATGAGGGGAAAGTGTAAATGGAGGGAAACAACAAAAACTGTAACCAAACATCTATTAATAAAAGTTTTTACATGTCAAGTCAATATTGCTCCACAGATGTAATATGTGACCTCATAATGTGTTTTGAAGTAAAATATAATCAACATTCTAACAAAAAATGTTGTTTGGTATTGACATGCTACTGGGCATAGATTAAGAAATTGTGTATTTTATGCTATTAACATTGATCAAATTGCAAATCTGTTTTTAAACCTTTTTGTACACGTACATAGGTACATTCTACAGGTTTCTTTGTATTGAAATTTCATCCTTCTTCCACAATATCAGCATTTACTTTGTAAGTAGAGGGAGAAATATTGTTAGCTTCATAAAAAAAATAAGTGTAAATCAGGGGAAGGAAGTATCAACTAAGAGTAAATGGCAGGAATACAATACATTGTTAACATAGGGAAAATTATGGGAACTAGAAAAAATGGTGTATATAAGGGGAAAGTGTAATTTAGGGGAATGTAAAATCGGGGTTCTACTGTATTAAAATAGGTACATAGTTGTTGAGTTATCTTTTCCATTATGCACAACTGAAAATTAATTTTAAGAAATTAAAAATTTTTACAGTTACAATTTTAAAAGTAATCTGGTTTCATGGTTTTCTATAACCTTTCCTCTTCTTCTAAATGAATATGTTTTATTTTTTGCTACAATACTTGCATGCTGTATTTACTAATACAGGACTTACTTTCGCCTCCATATGGTGTTGACGAAAGCAAATTCCACCAGTGACCCAAATATAAATCCAGTGCAGACAATGAACCATATCTCTGTGGCTTTGATGTATGAGACCTTAGGCAGAGCGCTGCCCGTGTTGCGTGTGAGTGTGATGAAAGTCAGCATTGTACTGGTACCTGCAACAGACAGCAATTTGTTAGATAAGTTCGTCTTCATTGTGGTACACTGGGTTGGGTCAAGTCACACAGTTAGTTGTGAATTCATAGGATAGTTGTAATAGATTAGGCGTTCAATTAATTTCTCTATCTGAAATTAGTAATACCTGAGCCAGTAGAAAACTAAGTGTAGTAACAGTATTGCTTGGTACAAATGTTTAGAAAATTAATGAATACCAAATATTATAAAAAATTATTTCTGCTAAGGTAAATGTAAATTTTTTATAATACTACATGAATGTTTTATGTCAAATCTTGTGTTACAAATTTTGCAGTTTTGAATGTGCCTAAGTATTTTTTTATTGCTGTTGTTACAGTCGGGTTAGTACAGTAGAAGTTCATAAATCCATTTTTCCTGGGATCTGGCCCTCCGGATTAAAAGAAACCATTAAGTTTCCTATAAAGTATTCCTGCAATTTCTTTAAATAGGTTAATTAAAAATATTGTAACAGCCTTACATTTTGTTTAAATGCAGTATTGTTTTTGTTACCAGTGCTGTTTAGTTTATTTAATTCAATTTACACTACCGTAATCTATTTTTTGACTCTTGAAGTATGTTGAAATACATTGGTCCTCCATGTAGTCCAAATTTCGTGCATATCCAGTCCAACCGACCACTGTATTAGGCTGGATTATAGCAAGTGTATTGTATGCAAAGTATTGTGTACAAGGGAAGTAACAGAAGTTGAAGTCTTTAAGCACTCACCTAGCACAGTGCGGCCGGGCACAGCGTTGGGATCGAGCCAGAAGGACACCCAGGAGACAACTACCAACAGGATACTAGGCATGAAGTAGTCCATAATGTAGTGGCCTACCTCACGAGCCAGGTGGAACTTCACCTCCAAGGAGCTGTAGTTGCCCGCTGCAACACACATGCAAGAATTGCCATATCATCTGACACCTTGTAAGGACTACTTGCTGTGAAAAAATTTAGACAATACCAATACTAACTGAAAATACTGTATTAACAAAGACAAGCTCTATATGAAAATAATTTTGAGTATCTACTGCTGTCCAGCATGTAGTGTGCTGGATACATGGATCCGGTTACAACATTCGTCTTCATGGAGATAAACATTTGTTTTAGTGAATTTTGATAATTTTACTAGGAGGTTTTTTTGACAAGTATGTAATTCCCTTAAAATTGGAAAACAAGCTAGCAGTATATCAGGTGAACTCTTTGTGAGGGAATGCATCTGTCTCCACTGTTCTTATGTTTGGACACACAGAGAATTTGCAATTGTGATATTATCTCCCCTAAAAAAAATTCAGTTACTACAAAAGTATTATGTTTTTTTTTCCTCCTCCCCCCCCCCCTCCCCATAGGAGAGGCATTCTGTTGGGTTCATTTAATGTTTTTTCACACCACCACAATTTTGCACAGAAGCACCACAATATTTTGAATTTAATTTAACCTATCCACCCCCTTTCCCTCCACCTTTTCCTCACATCCTGTATTTGTATGACATATGAGTGACTATAAACCATAAAAATGCCAATTTGCTCTTTCAGCAATTAAATCAAGTACATAACGAAAGCTTACATCTTGTATCTACCCTTTGCACCTATAATTTAGTAATAACAGCAGTATTTATGTAATAGATCAAACAATATATTTTCTTTATTTATTTTAATTAGAAAGTGTTTAACTTATTGCTTTCCATCTCAAAATCAGCCTTAAACTTACAACTAAAATTGTTTTGAGTTAAGGAGATGCTGAAAGCAAGAGTGTAGTTTAAGTCTGACGTCTTACCAAATCGGGTGTAGTAAGGTATGAAGGGTGCAGTGCTGGAGTTGCTGTTCTCGATGGAGTAAGAGGTGATGCTGTAGTTACACCACATGTTGATGAGGTTGTATTCAGGCAAGCGGAGGTCTTTGTTCACAGAGACAGGGGTGTCCAGGTCCCAGTTTAGCACTAGCTCACTCGAGTTGTATGTCCCTGCAATAACCATACATTGTACTGTAAAAGTGCTTGTGTGTCTGTAAGTGTAATCTTAACGGTTTATAATTAAAGTTCCCTTTTTGTTTCATATTTATAGGAAAAAAAAGTATTCTTGTGACATACACTATATTTATTCCAAAATATATTACTAAACCAGCCCATATTTTCATTTATTGTTATCACTTTCTGTATGCTTCCACTGTCGTAGTACACATTTCTCTTTCTTTGAAACTAATACATTGACCATAAACAAGAAACTAAGATGTATGTTTTTTTATGTTTAATTTCTTTCTATTCATTGTAAACTCAAAATGTTAAAATTAAAAGTTATGACATACAATACAATTTTAGAAAGTAATAAGGGTAACTTTATATATCCTTGATTTTCTTGTTCATAACATTCATTAAACAATATGAACATGTATTTAACTAATGAAGTTGAGAATGTTTTCTCAAATATTGAAAAGAGAATGTTTCGCCACAAGTATTTTGCAGTACAAGATAGGGAAAGCGTAGTTGAGATTTTAATTTTCAAACGTTCATATTTGTCAAGTCAAGACCAATGTTTTTCAGCTTATGTGCCCATACATACTATGTTGAAAGGACAACAGGAGCATGTCTACACACATACTGTTCGCAGTTTCATCTTAAGTGCAGACATATTTATCACTGTGTTGCTGCAATATCCATGTTGGTAGGACAAAAAATGCATACCCTATCATGGATTCAGAGCTTGTGTGCGAACTGTAGAATGAATTAATAGCATAAAGTTTGTAATTTGTCAACAGAAATATAAAAAAATCTGGTTGGTGACCTTCTGGGTGAATTTATTTTGAGCATTCAAGGCCTATAATTGCAGAAATGGTAGGGACGACACAGTACGTGCATCACACCTCACCCTAGGCTCTAGGTACAAGTCGCTGAACTGGGATGAAGTCTTCTCACAGACAGTGTGCCTCTATGAGACATTCAGTGGGGATTTTTATCATTTTATGGTATAATATTTGAGGTAAAGGTAAGTTATACCTGCCTAAACCTTTCTGAATATCCTAAACAAAGATAAATAATGTCTAAAAAGAACTGCAAAAACATCCATTTTCATTATTTTTTGTTACAAAAAATTAGCTTTATAGATTAATGAGGCACCTGAAAAGGGTATAGACACACATTACATTTTCTTTAAATGCTATTCCTAAGAAGTCATCACACGTACATTTGAGTAATTTTCCAATAAACTTGAGTCAGCCGAAGCTCTGCACACCGCACAGTAGCTTGGGCATGCTGCCACCTTAAGAATGTTAAAATAATTCAATTGTAAGCAAGTAATAAGAATCTGTAATTTATGTCACACAGCAATTATTTTTTAATATGAACACACATTATTTTGTGATTTATTAAGTTAACAGTATTGTTAGTGTTATGTGCATGCCTTTTACTGTCAGAACATTTGATGCCTGTCTGAACTTGAGATTTGTGGATACTTTTCTGAAGAAAGCTTTATGAAATGCCATTTGTAATCAGTTTCAGGACTATAAAACAATATGTACTACAAAACTAAATTATAGGTATCCATAATACTACTGCGTTGAAAATGTACCGAGAAATGGATCATTATTTGTTAATATTATTTGTTGGTAGTTAATAAAAATATGTGGCCTTCTTAAAACTTTAATATTTTATAAAAATTTTGGTTGTGAATTTAACTGCCCATCTGTACAGATGACTGGTGGGTGCACTGTGTTACGGTGGGACACAGTGAGCTGTGTGGTTCCAGCGATAGTAACCAATGCACATGCCACTGTGTGTTTAGAAAACAAGCACCAAGTCCAGATTGGAGTTAGTCAAATAGTCGCCACTGTGCCCTGGAAAATTATGAAAAGTATCAAGAGACTGCACAAGGACTCTGGTGAAACCCCTGGCATCAATTTGGAAATAAGGACGAGACACTACATTAAGTAGCTGCAATGGGACTTTGGTGAGTAAAAGCATTGGCATGCTTTATATAATGAATTCAAGTGAAGGCTGTAATAGGCCTTGAGTAGGATTTGCTTAACTTCTGTGCTTCCCATATTTAAGCCTGTACGTATTTTGTGAAGTTCATGTTAATGTTAAGACAGTCTGAAAGTAAGTAAGGCAAAATAAATTTGAGTGCTCCTAATATGTATAATGATTATTTCGTCTTGCTAGAGACAGATTTAGTCTAATTAGTATGAGACTTTTAATGTTTTTGTAATAAAATTTTGGAAACCCCAATACTAAATGATTTTCATATATTCTGCCATCTGATATAAAATAAATAAATTAATAAATAACAAGAGTCATAATATTGGCAAAGGCCGGGATCTTTTCCTCCCTAAGGCATTGTCAAGTGAACTTGATAAATAATAATGGTCTCTAAGTGTACAGTTTTATTTTTAAACAGTGACACTAAAAACTGCAAATAGTGTATCAAGCCCTATTATATTCCTTCAGTAGATGTAGCAGTAGCATGCATGTTCTAAAACCTAGATGGTTTACTAACCGGTTTTACAAAGTTTTTGTTCCTGAATGTAAGATGGAAGTGTTGGGAAACTAGCCACAGTGGCAAAGAGATTATTCGCTACACTGTGTGCAAATCGTGGAAAAGAGCATGTAAATCTAGAATTCACATTATCAGGTAGTTCAACAGGGCAAATTCACAAATATTTTAGTGCCTTAACAAGTAATGTGGAAAGCATACCGGTATTAGAATTGAATCCTAGATTCTTAGAGGAACTAGGCACTGGAGAACAGGACATTTAAAAATAAAAATTGGCTATAAGACACAGAAACAGAAATTCCAGATAATGGTTCAGGAAGATTATATGACGACTTTAAGCAAGTAGGTACACTAAACACAGAGCGCAGAAATAAATATTGGAATGAAGATACACATGAATGCATACACTTAAACAGGGACTGGGCTATGTGAACAGAAAGAGAAGGCCTACTAGCACAGTAAATAAATGGACCAGCAACCACTACATACATACACTCAGATACCTACCAGTAAACATATAATACTGTAATTTGACAGATACACAGGGGAGGATATAGATGATTTTATTCCACATTATAGGTGGTTCAGGATAGATTGAGCACTTTTGAAAGCCTAGTTACTTTTTTCCTGTAAGTTGAATTATAGTTTCCTGCCATTTATGGTTATAAACAAATCCACCTAAGTAACAATCAAAGTATATGGAATGCACCATACACAAAAGTTAATGTACGAGGTCACAATAAATATTTTTAAATTATTATTATTCTAGTCAAGATGGTTTTCAAAAATACTCACTTTATCACGAACCACCTATACAACCATAGTTTTAGCAAAATAAAAGGTGGTTAGATCAAGAGAACAAATACCTCATTCCTTATTTCCATGGCTATATAATACCCCGGTTCATTCTTAGTTTCGAATTAATGACAGGGGTTTCAGCTTAGTCATGGTGTTGTTGCTTGCCACATGTTCTGTGATTTTGTATGATGCAGGGGTGACTTGTTGACTAACTCCTGCCTTGGCTCAACACTTATTATTCGAAACATAAGTGGTATGTGCTCTTGTTACTGTTGCTGTGTTGTTTGTTTCATCGTAACGTGCAGTGGTGGCAAAGAAGTGTAGGATAGATGGACAGTGTCTCTCCTTAGTATAAAGTGGAGGAAAAATATAGGCACTTGTCCCCACCATAAATTTGACACCTATATTCAATAGGTATTAGGTTAGTTATTTTTGTATGAAACTATGGAAATCAAAATATTGAAATGAACAATGTAGGCGTAACATAATGTATTTTATCATCAACTGAAGAGAATAATTGGAGTCTTGCTGGACCATTTACTGGAAAGTTAAACAGTTATCTTGGTGGTTTGGTGTACTTGGATTCTTAGAGCCTTGGAACTATAATAGTCAACCACATTTCTCAAACATAAACCGTAATTAACTACTTTCCAAGGCATCCTTTCATTTAGGATGAGCTTGCCTATTTACATAAAGTACTATGTATTTACAAAGAGTATTATGAAGTTCTGGCAAAATGCTTGTGAAAGTGCACTTTGTGCATGCTAGAATTTAAGATGCTGGTGAGTTTATGCTTTATTTTATGTCAGCTAAAGTTAATAAATCCCTATCCAGGGTTTAATTCTATTTATGTTGCATTTGTGTATTCAAATTAATTATTTTTTTGACAAACAATATTCTGATTTCCTAGTGAAAAACAAGTAAATATGTAGTGGTCGCTCGCCAAATGTAGCGTGTAGCACTCTGTTAAGGGCTTTTTTTTTTTTTGGCGACATGGTGAGGTTGAATATGCCATATTTTTTGGTATAGGTCTGCATTTGTTGTGCAGCAACATGTAAAAATATACTCATAGAAAACATACCAATCATGAATAATTTGAAATACTGTAGTCTATGCTGTTGGGACTTTTCATACCTTTTTACCTATTTTGTGTAAGCAGACCAGTAGAACCTCCATGTTTTCCTTGCCCAATGTTGTACCGAGCTCTCCTCAGCTGACAACCACCCCTGTGGGCACTGTCTGAACTCTTCACGACTACAGAGAGCCAATTCTCTCACTGCCAAATCTGCCTCATTGATTGTCTGGAGCTACTGGTGATATAACGTGTGTAGCCTTGTCCTGATTGTGGTTGTTGGGGGACTGATTGACTTCCAGTCCCTGATGTCAAGCTCACGCCAGCTGGCACGTGCCTCTGCCTCAACCCCTATAGCCTGTTGTCGGTGCGCCACCTCTTAGCACACCCTCAATTGTGCTCTGGCTGGCTCCGGTGTTACTGACTGGCTGTACACAGCCATGAACCTGACTGCTTTCCCTGGATGTCATCTCGGGTCTCTCCATCATGGTAGAAGTTGGGGCTGTTATCAGTTTAGCAATATGCACACAGTAGCAATTTTTGGCTTTTATGGAATCACCTGACCATGTGGTGGCTTCTGTGATGATGTGGCATAAGTCAACAAGTACTAGTGGTGCTCCATACCTCTGCAACAGTGTACCTTCCCCAATATGGTCACTCTGTGGGCGAGTGGTGACGGAAATGACCTCACTTTATCTGTCTGATCTGACGGGCGTGAATGGCTGGACCTGGCGAGACCTCTCACCCACGCAGGACAAGCAAGGCTCAGCCTGTAACAATTTGGACCCAGCCAGGCACGGACAGACCCACATAGGACAAAAGCCTGGTGATGCTCAAGGTGCTTTTCTAAACTCTGAACCAGTAAAATCCGACCTACACTAGATCAGAGACTGGTAATGCAATACCACTGGTTTGTTCCATGCAACCAGCTTATTTTCCAGCAGTGATATGTGCTCCCACTGCCAGCTATTCCAAATAGGCTGGCTCGTACTCAGCCCAGGCAGGTCAGTCCTATCCTGAATTGAATGCGGCCAGTACCACCAAAACCTTAGTTAGCAAGCCCTTAGGCCTACTTTTCGCTAGTTCCTATTTACGACTTAATCTCTGTTTCAAGGTACCTATTTAGATCTGTTAACCCAAGTAATCACTGACCCACACAATCCCTCTTTGCTCCATTTGTGGGCTGAACCAGTGCCGATAAATTGTAGAATATGTTGATTCCACATAACTGGTGATAAGATGCGGTGACAAAATTAAGCACAATGATTCATTGAGGTAGATCATTCAGAAGCAGTCAGTCAGTCCTGTGCATTATATTAACTTTTTCTCCAATACAGTCTAACATTCAGCTGCAACAAGTATTAAACTATGTTAGCTATTTTTATCATAAGATGTTACTTACAACTCTCGAGAACAAGAGGGCATTTCTGCTCATCAAATGGAAATTTCTGAAGGTCCATAAGGCAGGAGAGCTTCATCTTCATCCTGTAAGTCATTTGTGTTTCTCATTAGCCACAGCATTATTTTAGACTAGCACTGATGCCGTGTGACAAAGTTATACAGTAATCCATTCCACAAACACGTGCAATTGTCTGAAGTTCTGCTGAAATATTTATCTGTGGTACATTTTGCATTACCCTTTTGTTGCTGAGAATTTCAGTACATACTGCCAACATTGTCTTAGCTGCTTTCTCATGCAGTCAAATGATACATGGTTTCACTAGTTTTAACATATTGATGGTAGTTTTTTATTTGTTCACAGCTTTATCAGAAAAGTGCACATGTTCATGGAATAGTTCTCTAAGTGAACATGATTTTGTACCTAATCTAAAAGTAAATCTTTTTATATCTATATACTCGAAAAACAGTGCTACTGTAAGCAATGCTATCAACACAATATTGCTGTCATACATTCTTTATGTTTTAACGACAAAAACTGGTTTGTGTGTCTTTGCTTCCCTTATTGGGTCTATTTACATATTTGCCTTGTACAGTAAAGTACATAATTGTTTTTTTTACATAAAATATGTCATAATTTCATACATCCTCATTTCATTCTCAAAGTTTGTGCAGATAAGAAATCAGCTACCACTAACCATACATCTAGTATGTACAGTACAGTATGTAAATTATTAATTTGTACTTTTTATCGTACATATTAAATGAGACATTACCCAATCAAGTACTATTCCTTTTGTTTGCTTATATTTGGATACTTTAATAAATGTGAAGGCTCTCATTGATTAATATTGCAGACAAATACAGCCCCAAAGTAAATTCTGTATAGCCCTGCAGTCATATACCGATCTAGCACAACTAGCCAAACTATGTGTTAAATTTTATGAGTGCACAGTTTACATTGGTTGTCACTTGGAATGGAATCATTTAAGTTAAGTAGGATGGGAGCAAACACCACTTGCCTGGAAGACAAGCTAACCATGCCGTCGGGGTCGACTGTGACCAGCACGTCCTTGTGGTTACTGCCCATGATGGTAGACTCGTGCTCGTTGACCAGGTACACGTGTGGGTTCCAGATATAGTCTTGGATGAAGCCCTCGCTGACTACTTGCCGCGTGTGAGGGCTCATCGTGCTGTAGTCTAGCCGGGGATCCCTCCACCTGAACCTTGTCAGGATGTGCAGCGTGAATTGCTGTTTGCCCACACAAACACACATAATGAACTGTCTGTGAACATACAGTGTTCTGCTAACAATTTTCGTATGAGACAGGTTGTATAGCCACTTTAAGCTAAATCAGCAATGTAAGGTGGTGGTTTTTTTCTGAGCAAAAAGTTTCCCTGAACCAATTCATATTTGAAACACTAAACTTTTTTTTGTACACATTTGAAGATAACATCTGGTTTTAAATCATAGTCTGCTTTGTAATTATGTGATTAAACAATCACTACCTTTGTATGTTATCCCACAAATATGGATGCAGCGGTTTTTACGGTTGAAGCAAACATTTTGTAATTGTTTGAGACGTTGTTCTACATGCAAATGACAAGTAGAGCTAAGTAGTGTGTAATTAAATTATTTTAATTAAAAAAAAAAACATTTCATGTTGTCATTTTCAGTCCAGTGGTATATTGACTGTTGTTGAAATTATTCGAAACATTAATTATTTTCTCACTATTGAAGTATAGTAAAGTTATGTTTATGTAACCTTAGCTTATCTGACATTCCATATTATCCTATGTCCCATCGCCATAAAAAGTGTCAATCAGCAACAAGAACTGCAAGCTGTGAGCATGAGCGTACATTTATTTCAGTTAATTTTTGGTTTTTTTCTTGTTAAACGTGAATATAAGGTTCACAATGTGTAAAATTATACAGTACAGTAACATACATAGTTTGATGTTTAATAGGATTTGTTCTCCCGTCTGTCAAACACTTTTGCTTGTTCAAATTCCGCCAGCCCGTTTAGGTCAGATAAGCAAGACACTGCTGTTCTGTGAATTTTTAAGGTGCAGTATATTGTAATTGGTGTAATTTTGAAACCAGTGAATGGATTTTACTATTGCAGTAGGTGTAATTCGAAACATTTTTGAGGTTAGTTTCATTGATACACGAAAACCTGATAATTTAATTTGAAACAAACTTCATATTGTGTCCTCCAACACAAAATTGTTTAACATATTTGGTTATTTGGGTGTGTTAGTTTTCACCATGAGAGGCATGGTAGTTGCAATATTTGTATTGAAGATTTAGTAGGAAAAAAGGGTCTAAGTTGTATTGATGGAGCACAAAATAAATATACAGGATGTCCAGAAACAACCACATAATAAGAACACCATGGGATGCTTGGGCTGAACTGGAGAAGAAAATGTAGTGGCAAAATGTTGTAGGACGACAATGTGGCAACACTGCACAGAGAAATTCCCCTCTTGCGCTTCACATCCAGGTATTATTTTATGTACATTACATCGAGTAGAATTATGTTTGGACTGCTCTGGAATTTAATCTGCTCCTATAATATGCTGGTCAGAAAACTTTTCATCCTACAACATTTTGCTACTAAAATTTTTGTCTCCAATTCAGCCCAAAATTTGTGTGGTGTGCTTATTATGCTGTGGTTTCTGAACACCTGTATAAGTAAGATATCAACTGTAGTTTTCCAAAATGGCCCCTGCCTCAACTGTGATTGTTTTGGCCCTGATATTAATTAAAATCCTCAGAAATGAGAGATAGTGACTAAGCAACACATTGTATAAATTAATTTTTTTCTCACTAGAAGCAACAGATACTTGAGAGCAGTACATACCAGGCTGTGTGCATCAACGAGGCCGAGGTAGTAGACATGCAGACGAGTCATAACATTGAGGGGGGCTTCTCCAGACTCTGGTAGAGTCCACTTGTCATAGCGACAAGGGTCAGTCAGGTGCATCAACAGCTCTGTGTTACTGTGGTGTTCACTACTGTTCCATTCACCACACGGTCTGTAAACACCACAAAAGAGCCAATAACATCCAGTACAAAGTGGATAGATTTTTAAAGATACATACTATGTGATCACTTCAAGAAAATGGTGTAGCCTAGAACAAAAAACTCTTTGGTCCTTTCTGTGTATGATCCCTGAAATATTTAATTGCTGCTGTAAGCTCATAAATCAAATGTATTATATTTCTATTTTGCGAGGCGTATTTACTTCAGGAAATTATTGAAGAATGTGAAGTTATAACAGATAGTTTGTTAACCTTAACCATTCTACATCCCCATACCATGAGATGTGTCTCAGCTTATAGTCCTGGATTGGCCTTATTCTTTACATTAATTAAAATTATGGCTGTAAAAATAGAAGAATCTGTATATGTTTATATTGAAATTAATTCATATAATTTCATGTAAATACTAAATTCATAAGTTTTTATTAACTGTAAAATACGCACTTGGTTGCACGAACGTTTACAGTACATGTATGCTTCTTATAGCCGGTTTAAAAGAGTACATCACCACCATTACGAAAGCATGGAACTTTTACTAAAGATGTCTTGTCTGAAAAAAATTATTAATATTTTAAGATTGTCAGTGGATTTGCCCCACCATCTGCTCTGTAGCTAACAGTTTTTCAAAACAACCCGAAGCAGATGAAAATTGCATGTTCAAAAAAACCACCTATTCCAAAGGTGCCCTAGTCCAATGGTAATGTTTACAGCATACAATTCAAAATTTAAACAATTTCAGGGGAAGGAGAGCCTGGGTTACCTTGGCCCTCTCTCTGGCTATGTCACTGCTGGCTTGTACTTGAGTGGGAGAGCAAGTGAATGATACTCAGTATCCATCACTATATCAACAAGTGGGTAAAATACTATTTACGGAATTGCATGGTAATCAAATACAAAGGAATCACTTCACAAAATTTTTGGTGACGTACTGGAGAATGGAGGGAAGCAGCTCTTTAGTACATAATTTTATTTGTTCTTCTTTAGTTGAACAACACTAAATTAGACTCCAATGCAGTAAAGGAATATTGCCAGCCTCACCCAATTTCTTTTCCTACCCAAATTGGGGGTTGCAGTCCAGTGGTATAACTATTCGCCTCTCACCACAGCACTTCAGGTTTGATTCCCTGTGGTTTCAATCTAGATTTTTGTATATACGAGAAATGTGGTGGACATTGCAGTTGACCGGTGGATTTTCTCAGTGTACTTCCATTTTCTCCGCCTTCTCATTCCAGCACTGCATCATAATTGCCTTACTCCATCCTCACTAGCGTCAGCACTCAAGACTTCGCTATTAAGAGACTGTGCCACATATCTTGTTGAAATATTTCATTTTCATATTATAAATGAAGGATATGATGAATGGCAGCAATGTTTCTTAATAAAAACGTAACATTTGACAATTATATGTGTGTTACTGAGCATGGTGGAGCAATGGTGTAACACTCGCCTTGCATTTGGGAGGACCCGGGTTCGATCCCTGGCTCTGGCCGTTCTTATTTTTGTTTTCCAGGGTTTTCCAAAATCACTCCAAGGGAGTGCTGAGATGGTTCCTTAATATAGGCTGTGACTGGCTTCTTCCCTCTTTCCCTCATGACATTTAACAAGGCCTTGTTCTGTTAGAAGCACATAAAAGTGGCCAAATTATTACATTAAATTGGTGCTAAATAATTTCATAATTAGGATTTAATGTTAACATACTATGAGCCTAATGAAAGGCAAGGTAATTAACCAAGTCCCTATTGTAGTATTTTCAATAAGTCTTGGCAAATTTTGAATCAGGAAGATATTAATATAAATTCAGCATGGTTAGCAACACTAGCTCTTACAGTGGACATATTTTATGTGCCCGTAGCCTAGAAGTGTGGAAGCGATAAGAGGGACCCATGTATATGCACTGTGCTTCTAGTTGCATGTCACTGTACTAGCTTATAGTCTTCTCCTGGGTAGCTCGCCTCTGAGGTAGTTAGTGATGATCTTTTAATTTTATGACGTATTCTTTTATGCCCAAACATATTTAATAATCTTCCTGAAGATGTTTGTACCTCTATATGACCATAAGAACACCCATTTTCAGCCTCATATTAGTAGACATGACAAGAGTATACAGTATACATGAGTGTGACGTTCTCTGTATGTTATTCACAAGTAGACGT
The DNA here is from genome assembly GCA_003012365.1 of Medauroidea extradentata. Taxonomy (NCBI): domain Eukaryota; kingdom Metazoa; phylum Arthropoda; class Insecta; order Phasmatodea; family Phasmatidae; genus Medauroidea; species Medauroidea extradentata. The sequence continues at coordinate 2,622 of PNEQ01000964.1, read as the reverse complement.
CACTTGTATCTGCTAAAGCTCTGAACACAGCTTGCCCAGGCGGCCTCCGTAAGGGTGTTCAAGTGCGATAAAATCATAATTTTATATTTTTATGAAACAGTGTTGTTTTGTAGATGATACTTGTGAGTACAGTTTACTCTTACAAATCAATTTTAGCTCTCATAGTTTTCTCTTAAAAGTGCGTCAAAGTAAAAATTTGCTTTTAACGCTGCTATGCAAATAGTAAAAACTAATTGATCTGCTTAAATGAAATAATTCACTGTAAACTAACATCCCATGAGCTCTGCAGTAAAACATTTTAAAACCCACAACGTAATATTTGGAATTTTTTAAAAAGATCACAGAAGTACTGACAAAAATTTGCAAATTCAACACTTTTTTTAAATATAAAAATAGTTCATGGGATATTTTTTAATGTTTAGTTACGTAGCACATGGCATGTTATTTTACCGTGAATGATTTCACTTACGTAAGTCAATAGGTTTTCACTATTTGCATGGCAGCAGAACATGCAAATTTCAAATTTTGACTTTCACGCACCGTTATGAGAAAACAATGAGAGCTAAAATTGCTTTGTAAGAGAAAACTGTATTCACAAGTATCGTCTATAAATCTAACACTATTTCATAAAAATATAAAATTATGATTTTATCACACTTGAACACCCTTAAGTGCTGACCAGAAATCTCCACTCTTTTGAACCAAAATATTGGCTTCACCATTGATACGGAGATAGTGCAGTTGTGGGAGTTTTTGTTTCTCACCAGTGGCGAAAATACGACACAAGAAGAACAAATTATTTTCTAATTATTTTCCAATTCATTATCGTAAGCGAAAGCGTTTGTGTAGACGAAGAACCGACTGAGACTTGGGGTGAATTTAAAGCGGAAACTGGGTGCAGGGAGGGGGTTTAGAACTTTGTTTGTCCTGTACTTCAGTGTTCGATTGCCGTTGTGAATCGCGATAGTAATAAGCGGCAGACTGTTCAGCGTAGCAACATATAGCTAGGATTAGCACACGAGGGCTGCGCATTGTTGACGCAACGATGCATCTGATATACTACACCGCCTGTGCGATCTGTTTGATCGGGAATGTTTACCGGCACATTGTACCTGAGCTGTACTCTCGAGCTAATCGCGTCATCGCCATATATTACAGTTGTAAATTTCGGTAGCTATTTGAACAAATACCGCGCCATTAATCTAAGCAGCCCACGTAGTTACAAAATACAAAGGTAGTGAAGTAACGCAACATGGTACCAGCCTTTTACGTACTGATTCAAATGAACATTGAAGATTGACGAGATTTTTGGTCAGAGCTTGACAGCAATGTTTTCAGCGCTGCTGGTGGTGATAATGAGGTGAGTATAGAGCAGTACCGAAATTAAGGGGCAGGGAAAACGGGAAATTTCCGAAAAAAAAAAAAACCGCTGGCCAACAGTATCGTCTGGCACGATTCCTACATGCAAAAATTTGGGTGAATCCCGCGGGGAATCGAACCCATATTGCTTTCTTTGAAGGCGAGCGCCCTAGCCTCTGCACTAACCGCGATCCCGTTATTAAAACGGCAAAAAAAATTTGAGATCTTCATTTGGTACCTTGTCTGATGGAGAAATGTTCAAAAACACGTTAAAATACATTCATAAATAACCAAAACAGGTGCGGAAAAAGTATTGTATCTACACATGTTCCATTAAGGGGGGAAAAACTGCACCATATCCAGCATTAGTTAGTGAAACATTTTATTCTGTTCAAATTGTGTTATTTCTATAGCTTTTTACTAACAACCGCACCATTATTAGCCGACCTGTTGTGGCAACCAAAACAAAGCAAGGACGACCATGCTGCGTGTGTGAAAAATGAACGTGTGTGTGTGTTTGTGGTTTTTATAAGGTGTTTTTACTTTAATATCCTGTGCGTATATTTAGTATATTGCAATGTGGAGATTAAAAAACCCGGCCGGTAATCGAAAACGACAACAGGCGGCTGTAAAAACGCTCAACCTTGATAACGGTCGCCCGGCAGCTTGGTATTTCTAGCAAGAACAGTTGTGAAGATAGAAGTAAGTAATTAATCCAGAGAAATGTATTCTGGTAAAAAAAACGTTGCCTACTATATATTTTAAAATAATTTATGGGATAACACTTACGGTTCTTGTTGTAGGCCTAGATCCAAACATGCTTTTTTCAAGGCGCCGACTCAACAAATTCTTTTTGTATGAAAATGATAATGTTTAATTTCTTTTCTAGCAAGTAAATGGTACCATTTAGTATCAAGTCCGCATGAGATTTTGAGCCTGTCAGCTGCACAAATGTGTGCCTACGTATTGCTTTACCAAAAGAAAAGGACAGAAGACTTAGACCTATGCACTTCCTGGAGGCCTTATATGTATTTCCCGGACATTAAATTGTTGTTTAATGATAGGAAGTCAAAGAGTGAAAGTGGGGGAAGCTGTGTCAGAGGAGGGCGAGGTTACATCCGGAGTGCCACAGGGAAGTGTGTTGGGACCTTTGCTATTCACCATTATGGTGAATGACATGGGTTTTAGGATTTCAGGGAAAATTAGATTGTTTGCAGATGACTGTGTGTTGTACTCAGAGGTGGGCAGCAGAAACAACTTGCA
>PNEQ01000963.1:26221-53929 GCA_003012365.1 Medauroidea extradentata | reverse complement strand
TCCGCCAGAGGAGAACCCCAACATGGGAAGAAGAGCCTCAACACATGCCCGCCGACCACAGTGGCGATAGTCATGAGGAGCAGCTACGCATCTTTCCCAGCCGCCCAGGCATCGGGCACACCACCAACAAGGAGGCAACCGCCTCACCAGAGGGAACCACCCTCCACCCCAAGCTCGTCAGGAGCCCAGACTCAAGAGAACCAACCCCACAAACTGCGCTCCACACCATGGTAACCAAGGAGAATGCAGACCAACATGCCGCAGAGATATTGGCACCACCAGCCTCAGCGTGCAACACCCCAGGAGCAGCACCGCTCAGTCCTCCAGAGGACCACCACCACCGCCACACATGGCAACCAGGGCCCAGTCAATGGCCCACACCCAGAGGAGCACCAACCCTGCCAACGCCACACAGATGAGCAGGAGCCATCATGAACCTGGCCAGGCTACCAACATGAAGCCGCCTACAGGAGAGGCGCCCGCCCAGCAGCCAACCAGAGCCACTGTCAGGCCATGGGGCCCGGCCTCTCAAGCACTTGGTCCCAGACATGCGCCCGGCCTTGTGGCGCACATGCAGAGGCGACCCCGCCCAACAAAGAGGAAGGTACCACGAGACACCATGGAGACCTACCCGCCCCCGAAGCTACCAGTGGCCCAGCAGCAATGCACACCAGGGTGAGTCCCGTCACCAGAAGACCCCGAATTGAGAGACACTCTAAAGTTATTGTAAACCCCTGTTGTAAATTAATCAGGATGTACCTGAACCATTTTGTATTTTTTTTGTAACCCTAGTCATAATTTTTTTTCACGGAGCCTCGCTTAGCCAGTCATGGGGGAGTTGACACACCCTGCAAGGTGCTTAGAGATATTTTACGCTCGGCCCCGTAATATTAGTAATATGTAAGAGTTAGGCCTACCTTATTTTCACCCAAAGGGTCATCTAAATCCAGTAATGTGAGCCGTGTTGCCGTAAAACATAAAACTAAAGGTTTAGAGATGTTATATTTACCGTTTTGTATGTATATATTCACGCCCGCCATAACCAATGTAAACAAACAGACGGACGCAATACAAATAATGCCAGGCGGCAAAATATGAACTTTTAAGAGAGAAAGTGTGTATGTAATTATTGTAAACGTAATATTATTAAGTCTGTGTATTTATTTAGTGTTTGGTTTCTTTCTTTTTTGGCAACACGGACATTTCCACGGCCCTGCTGGAATGATTAAATAGAGTCACGTATTTTTTTGCCGAGTGTGGGAGATTTGTGGGTGTTGGAGTGGTGAGCCTGCTAGCTAGCAGACGGCCTCATCTCCAGCCGCGGCCATTTTCACCACCCACTAACGGGACTTTAAGCCCCCCTCAGGGGTATATAAGGCGGGCGCTCGCCCAGCCAAATCGTCAGTCTAGGGCTCGGGCCTTCTCCCCGAGCAAGCCTAGGCACCATCCCCCTACCTCGAAAGGGTTGATTACTGAGAAGTAAGCGGAAACCCGTCCTCCTACCTGTTCACCACTACCTATCTTCCGTCGGTTGCTTACTGAGAAGTAAGCGAAAACCCTTCTACCCATCCTCTATACAGGTTGCTTACTGAGAAGTAAGCGGAAACCTGGTCCTACCTACTCTTGTGCCGAAAGCACTGTTTGAAGGAGACGCGCCCTAGCCGCGCGGGCAGTATTAGGGAACGCACCCTACCGCGAATCGCCACGAGGCGTATATCTGTGACCGCCGGAGGCGGAAGTAGAACCAAGTCCGTGAGAAGTTCCGGGGTTCCGTGTATAAAGGACCACGCGGTCAAGTATTGTGAATCGTGTAACTGAGTAGTGTATAAAGTTGTGTAAGTAAGAAGCCGAATGTACTAACCAGTGTATAAAAATCAGTGAATGTAAAAGTGTACTAAGGAGCAACAATATATAGTTCAGAACGAATTTCTATAGTTTCATTCCTAAAAAAACTAAATGTCTGATTCTCAGTGTTTAATTATTACTATCTCGCCTGAGGAGCGAGCATCGATAGAAGGTCGTAAGGCAGAAGCCGCAGCTAAGCGCCGACAGGCCATTGTAAGTGAACATAAGATACCTGTGGGAGTAATTCCCCCACCTCAGAGAACCGCAGAACAATCCACAACACTCTCCAAACTCTGCCGTCAATACCAGAACACAGAGAATAAGCCACCTAGGCGCAAACGAGACAATTTCAGTCGAATCCTTAGGGACCTTCACCGCCTTCAGCTACCTTTAATCAGCCCCATAAAAACTCCGGAAAAACCTACACCATTACCACACCCCGCATCCAGCAATTGAAGAGGGAAGCCGACTTCCGAGCCGAAGCCTGTGTCGGACTGAAAACGCCGCCTCCTGAGGGAGCTCTTCTAAGAATGGTGAGTGGTCAACAAGCCTACCCCCTTTATAAAAAGTGAGAATTTTCCCGCTCTGCTGAGAGACTGTGTCGTGTCGACTGCTCGGGAAACCACTCTCCTTGGGACATTTAGCAGCCTCCCCCCCCTTTAGGGAACTCTCGTGCTCACACCTCATTGCACCCTGAAGGAAACCTAAAATCAACCCCTTTTGCCAGCAGAGTGGCGACAACATTCTACTTCACATTAGTTTAATACCAACTCGTGTTTCTCACAAGGTATAGCAGAAAAGGCAAAGGCATCAAAAGTGTACCAAGAATCAATCATGGGCTACTTACAGCAAACTATTATCAGCATCCAAATCAGTTTTGAATACTAAACAAGGCACCTTCAACTTTTTTTTGTAAAACCCCTTAACAAATCCTTGATTTTCCAAGTCCACAGGTTACAGCTTGACATGAAAACGTTGATATAACAACATTACACCTTTGATATACAGTAACTACATTACAATCTAAATTTAACAACATTATAATGTCAATTGTAAGAGGGTAGTGATTTTACGAGGCATAGGCTATGTGAAACTTTTGTGATGTTGACTGGTATTGGAAATTAGCCCAGATTCTGAATTAAACCTGGCAACAACTTCCAAAATTACTGTGGATAAATCGAGCAAGCTGGCGCAATGGTAACACGTTGGACTCACATTCGCGAGGAGCAGGGTTCGATACCTGGATCCAGCCATCCTGATTTCGGTTTTCCAAGTTTTCCGAAAACACTCCAGGCAGATGCTGGGATGGTTCCTTAACAAATGTCATGCCAACTCCTCTCCCAGTTCCTGACATTTTATCATGTAGTGTGTCATCTAATGACCTCGCTGTTGACGAGACGTAAAGCCCACCTACCTATCGTAGATAATTAGGAATTCACTGCAATTACAGTCTTCCTGCATGAGACATTTAAATTGTTCAGTCACGTCATTTTACCATCAGATATGTGTTTAGAAAACTAGTTTAAAATGTTGTTTAGTTTTCTTATTTTCCTTATATTAGTTAAGAATGTGGTAATCAAAAAAATAATTTTTTTCCTTTATAAATATTTGTAGAAAAACCCATCCGCGTGAGAGTGACTTGCAAAACATATTTTATGCGCTTTTAATATGTTATAAATGTTAAAAGCAGGATAGTGTTCAGAATGTGTTATTTAAAATATATTTTTTTCTTTATAATTATTTGTATGAAAGTTCATTTGTGTGAGAATACTTGCAAAACACATTTTATGCACTTTTACTATCTTATACATGCTAAAAGCTACGTGGTGTAACTGAAGCGGTAGTGCACATTTTCGTTCATACTCCATAGAGTGTGCGTGCAGAACACACACAAAGTCAATAGTAGCTGTCATGGCATCGTGGATTTCTGTTTGCCCGCTACAGAGTGTGCATATTCTGTGTCAGCATCAATTACATACAGTTAACTCCTGATTATTCGTGCACCGATTAACCGGTTTTCAGATTATCCGTGCGGCTTTCTGTATGTTGAACACTGTAAAAACAAAAAAATTTTTGTAAACCTTTTTGGAACATGAGTGTATCAATTCTTGCGCGCAAGAAAGGATTAATGAAACTGCACAAGAGTGGATTAAGAAAATTTGAATATCATTTTTTCTCATGTTTACCGTGCACCCCGGGACATATTTTTATTTATTTTGGTGAAAAGGTTGTGAAATGTGGTATTCATTTTCAAAACCGTAAGTCGTTATGGTATTTGAGTTAATTATAAAAAAATTCAATTTTTTTCTTACAATTTTTACATAATAAAAGTGCTATTTTCAGGTTATCTATGTTTCCCAATTATCCATGCCTTGCGTGGCACCAATTAACATGGATAATCAGGAGTTTACTGAAGTTGCTAGGTGAATAGCAAGTGCACATATCGAACTTTGCGTCAACATTGTTTGCTTACTGTTTGCATGTGTTTATGAGCTAGAGCTGTATCATTGAAGACCCTAATCTAATAACACAGTTTCCGTAAATAAAAAATTTTAAATTACCGAATCTTTATAATTCTATGGATCACTGAATGTCAGTTGCAAAGACGTTCACAATATATTATAGTCGCATGAGCACAGCACAGCATCTACAGTATTATAATGAAGGTTTTATTACATACGTAATAAAATTACAGTGGAACTTCATTAATACAAACCCTGTTAATACGAAATTCTCATTAATACAAAGTGATTTTCTTTTCTTTAAGAATGACATGAGAAATTAAATAGTATTAACTAGGAAAAATGTTAAGTAAATACATCACTTATTCATAAAACAATACAACATAAAATCCAACGATTTAAAAAATTCATAGCAGTGGTAAGAAAGTTTGTATTTTGGGACAAAAAATTAAAAAAAAAAAAAATATTTACAGGGCATTTCTAGATATTATAAATTCTGTACAATATAAACCTCATTATTAATAACTATAAAAAAGGTCCCTTCAGGTTTGATTAAAGAGGTTGCACTGTAAAAAAGTAAAAGAAAAAAAGGTTCAAATATTTAACGATTTTAATACCACATTACCATTTCTATCATTGAAATAAGAATGGGACCACTGTACCACACGTTTTGAAAAGCATGATGGGTTTGGTTGAATACAGTAGCTATACAAAGGGGTCTGAATTTTTGTGGTGATTTTTCTTTCATGTGTACTTAACAAGATTAATTATTTGTAATTAAAAATGTCAACGTGTTTGCAGAAAGTGGTCGGTATTCCATCACATAATGGGTTGTTTAGTAGATTTATTTTATTTTATTACAGAAACACTATGAAGAAGGGGCTATTTCTACTGATCTTGGATAAGAAATTTTTACTAGCTTGTCTTTTGATATAAGTCTTAAGCTAGTTTTACTCTGTATATTACTTCCGGAGCAAATACTTACCATAAAATTATCTATGCATTCACATTTACCTTTTTAAGAACTAACCAAATAGACAGTAAATCAGTATTCAATTAACTTTTAAACAAAGAGAACTGTGGGAAATAGGTTACTAAGCTACTAATTACAGTACAATGATTTCAGCCGGAAATGTCGAAATGCTTACAAAACTGTAGGAGAATATAGGTACATAAAAACACAGACAGGTGATACATCCTATTGCATTACTTCCTAATCAAATAAATACTTATCGAATATCTGGAAATAGCTGTAATGCAAAATGCAGAAACTTACCTCCCCAAAAGAGTCTACAGAAAGCTTGACGCCAAGTTGGGATGACTTGTCGTCTTCTGACAACGGTGCAATGTAGTCTTCATCGTCACTCGTAAGGCCCAGTTCATCACCATAGCAAGTGTGCACCCACTGCCACATTTCCTGCATTGACATTTGCTGCAATAAAAATGTTACAGTGCATTACTTTTCAAAGTCACTACGCGCTAAATGAAACAATTTGTACAGTTAACATGTCACTTTAAATTTAACAAATTAAAATGCAGTAGAACCCCTTTTTTTACACCCCCGTTTTTACACTTTCCCACATTTAACACCTACTTTTTGTGATCCCATTTTCTGTTTTTACAGATGAAATATCCCTCTTTACGCAATTTTACGGACTTTTACAATTTTTCAGGTTCCTTGAGAAATGTAAAAAAGGGGTACTACTGTACTATAAAAATTAAACATATCTTAAAACAGACATGTAAATTGAGCTGACCATAAAATACTTTCTCTTCATGTGTAGGTCGATAAACTGGAAAGTGTCACATTAACAAATCTTAATTCATATAGATAAATGGCTTTAAAACCAACTGCTCTACGACCTCAGATGGCTGTATAGTAATTCATTTGCACGCAGGGAAAGTTCAATTACGAGCTACTTGTCGGACAGGGAATAAATACGTTACGCAGCTCGCCAATGCACCATTCGGTTTGAACGTCTCTCGAAAGGCCTACGCATGTACAGACTACAGAATACTGGCTGTGGCATTGTTATGTATCATTCCTTCTGTGTTATCAAACACATGGTGAGTACATATTTCTAATGTTCACAAAGCAGGGTCATCTAGGTGGACAGTTAGCCCACAGCAAGTTATTGGCATTTAAAACCAATAAATTTGTCATACTATATCTCATAAAACACTCTTTCAAATGATTTGGATAACTTGAAAATATTTTCTTTCTTGCCCTTACTGCATAGTTATTTTACAAAATTTGCTAGCTATACATTGTGGTAAAAAAAACCTACTAATCATCAGGAAAAAATTGGACTAGAGGGAGGAGGAGATACTCAAATATAAAAAGGCAGGACTGAAATCTTTCATAAAGGTACGTAATTACTATCACACTCATACAATATGCTCTAGCAAGGTATGTCTGTATAGGCTTGTTCACTGCAAAGACATCCTCGTCAAGAAAAATTAATGATTAAAATATATTTCTAGTGACCTAGGACATTACCTTTCAAGTTTGGTTTAATCTATATTGTCGCGATCATAAAAATTAAGGTCAGGTTTTTATTTTTTGTTCGGATCCATATTTGATTTTAGTTGGGCCGAGAGCCTATTTACGGTAAAGCTTTTCTTGCTAAGATGCTGTCATCTTGTTTTCACGTAGAGCGATTCGGGCCTTGGCGCACACGTGCGCCCTGTTATAAAAACACCAGTAGTTTAAACACTTATCTGCAGTTTGTCGATAATGTCACAGTACATCTGCTAGTAAATCGCGCCGAGGCTAGGTTGTTATTCACAGCCACGTGCATTGTATTTGTACGAACAACACAAGCTTTTGTGACGTAATAGCCTACATTAGAAACAGCTGTGCGTGAGTGGCAATAGTCTGTTGTTTTCTTTCTCGTCCTCAACTCTGTGTTTGGTCGGTACACCTGGGGTAGTTGACGTCATTGCCAGTTGGCAGTACTGTCGCGCTGTGTGTTTGTTCACCACCGTTCGGGGAAGGTTAGGTGTGTTTTGAAGTTTTTAACCTCCCGTATGGCGAAACCTTTACACGGTGTTTATAAACGTCAGCAGGCCAGTTTTTATATTAGGACTGAGCTTCGTAGTTGACTGGATCAGTCACGGGTTCACTTGGTCACTTGTTGGTAGTCAGCGGTTGGTCAATTGTTGGATTGTGAGTTAACCATGTAGGTTTTGGGAGATATGGCCGCAAAGGCGGCCTAAAAGTTAATCAGTCACGTAGACCAATAGTTAAATTAGGTAACTAAATGTCGTAGCTCGCCTGTGGTAAAAATTTAATTATTTTATTTCGCTTCGGTATAAAAGGTAAAACGTGAAATTGCGGTCTCTGGCAATAAAATAAGTCAAGTTCATAACGTCGCAGATTGTTTTATCAAGACGAAAGGGCTGGAGCCCTTTTCCATTTGTTCGATTTCGAGGCAAAGGACGTCTCACCTGGGAGTGGCTGGACTCGCCAAAACATTAAGTATTCTTTCAAATTACTAATTTACGTTGGTCTAACTTTATGTTTAACAGTTTTAAACCAGTCAAAATGTAAACTTACATTTTTATCTTGCCTTTAATTGGCACTAACTGTTTCAAAGAAATCAATCCTTCTTATTATCTTGTTTTTATAAAAATCCTTAACTAATTTATTGTACCTGTTCTAATAAGACTGATTACTATTTTTAATTTTAAATAAACAGAAAAAAAATCTTAAAGTCTTTCTTTTCAGAATGAAAAGTGTCACCTTTATTTACTTGGTCTTTTGTAACATTATAACCTATTGAAGGTTTACCAAATTAGTAGAGGCAGAAACCTGGTCCTGTTTAAGGACTTCATAAACTTAGATCCTTGGTTTTCTAGTAAGTCTGCCTCTCGCAGATGTAAGCGATTGTTGTGTAAGCTCTACTCCCCCCCCCCCCCCAAATTTAATGTGTTTTAGGTCAAGTAGCTTTGTTGAGCTACGACCTTTAGTCTGTAGTTGTTTTTAGGTTAGGTTTACTTCCTTGAGGAAGTACAATGTAGCTTATCGCAGGTTCCTGGTGGATGCCCCCAATAGTTATTTGATTAGTGTAATTTGAGTATAGTTTTAGTAGGGGCCTGCGATAGAAGGGTATTTGTTTTATTTAGGCAGGGGTGGTTAGATGTTTGTAGTTTGTGTTGTGTGTTGTCAGAGTCGGTCGTGGTCTGTTAACTGACGACGGCTCTGGCAATCGAAGATCATGGTGTAGTTTAGTTTTTGTTTAGTTATTTCACCAGTACCACCCTGCCTCAGTATTTATTCAGGTAGAAAGTTTATTTAGGTATTCTGGAGGCATGGTGTTGTGTATTGGCCGCGTCTCCAGGCTAGTGAACGAACCACCAAAGATAGTTTATTCAGTTATGAGTAGGTTAAGCCTGAAAGGTAAGTGGCAACAACTTACCTGTACTCTTCAGGCATTTTAGTTTGTTAGTTAGTGGATAGTAGGTTGGTTTTTATCCCTTACAATACATTATGTTGTTACCTACACTGTTATGTTTATATTTTCAAATGGTAAAAACGAAGAAGTGAAAAAAAAAAAAAGGGGGGGGGGCTTCGAAAGTGCTCACTCTACAGTATATATAATCTCATTAAAATACCATTCATTGTGTTAAGGGGGGTACGTTACCAAAGCCCTGGCAAGAGCAAAGAAAGTGATTTACTTGTTAAATTATATTTGGTGATGGTGTGGGACCTACGTAGTTGCTACCTTTAACTTTTTTTACGCATTCTGGTGTACCCACATTGCTATATGTTCTTTTAGGCTGATTTTCAAAACCCTGACAATTCTGAGCAAATTAATATTTTTACTTCTAAAAGCACTCAAAATTACTCATAATTTTTTTCCCAAAACTTTTTTCCCTGCAGCAATATTCTCCTCTTCTCACTACAAAAAATTATTTTTGTCCAAAAGTGTTAGCATCATTAAATGTAACGTGTATCACTATCATTTTCACGCCAGGGCTCTCAGGTAGGCAGTGCCCTGATATACACTGGTACTTGGTCCTACAACAGAGACAATGCTGACCCTAGTCAAATACTGCAATCCTTGCTGTGAAGTGACTACAGAACAGTACAAATGGAATGTAACTGGCAATACGTACTGTACACACTTCACAATAAGCTGCTGGCTACACAGACAAGAGAGGAAGGAGATGACTTTACCTGATCCATGAGAGCGTTCTGCCACACCCGGAAAAGCATGAGGTACGTCTTATCGCGGGCACCGAACGATGTAAAGAACAGCTTCTCGCCCTCTGTGCACACGAGAATGGCGTTGGGAATTACGAGAGCAGTCTTCTCTTTGGTGATGGCAGTCACATCCTTCCACTTAAGGGAGACCTAAATCCACCAACATAAATTATCACTACAAATCTTGTGAAAAATGTACATAAACAACAAATAGGAATTGATTATTTATCACTAAACTTACTACTGTCTCCCACCGAAATATGTTGGCATAGAAACAGAGGTAATTCTGAGAAACATAAAGCCTTCCATGGACTAGAATATCTTTCTGAAGAGCACACGAGTAATCTGAAACAAATATAATACATTATTAGTAATATTTTGCACCACTGAAAACAATATACTGTATATTTAATATAAATACAGGGTACACAAAGATCTACTGTAAAGATCTTAAAAAAATTAATGACTAAACAAACTTACATTTGATATGCACTTGGATATTCCATGAACTCTAAAATCTTTTTGTTACGACTTTCTGCAACTTACGAAAGCAAGATTTAATTCTATTTTAATACTACAAACAGAAAACTTACACTACTCTATGTTGGACACTATGCCTTCAATCCACATTCTCCATGACAAATATGACGGCAATCATCACTGATAGGTACAGACCTGCTAAATTCACATTACTCTTTGTAGGCAGACGACTTTGCTGTGTTGTGCACATCAGAATGTAATCTGTAATATCATTGGCTCCTAGCCATTATACACTGTCTCTCATACATATGTGACTTAGTTACAGGAGACAGCTCACTCTAATGCTGATGTTTACAAATATATTTACGAAAAGTCAGTAGGTTGGCAAGGTACAGTATAATTTCAACTCTGGTCATTTAAAAAGTGACCTAAATGAAATCTGCTTCCATCCAAAAAAAAAATCGAATGGGGTTAACTTCTTCCATCAAAATCTTGCTAATCTCAAGTTATCGAGCATCTTTGTCAGGTGACAGAGAAAGCCTAGCCAATTCAAGCACTATAACTCATGTTATTGGCCAAAAGAGCTGTCCAGCGCACACCACAAACCTGTCGGCCAATGACACAAATCAACAGAACAGCAGTATCTTCCAGTGTAGTCTCCTGATGGAGTACGTAACTACTGATGGGTAGGGATATGTAATTTTGGCGGAGGGTGCATTTAAGATATTTTATCCAAAATTACTATGTTTTGCACAAATTATTCGAAAAATACATACATAGTTTGCAACAAGATTTTTTTTTCACAAAAATGTGCTAATATCCTGACAAACTGAAGCTATGTAATACATACAGCAGCAGCAATCTTCAGAACTACGAAGTTTGATTTATATTTGCGGCATTAAACGAACTTGAATAATAAGTTTAACAGACAATATTCGTTAAACCTGTCAAGTATGTTCAGTACCCCGAGTGATTCAAAATATTACAGCGTGTAGAAATCAAGTATTTGTCAACATATGCTCCAAAACAGGTGGAGGCTAACCAAAGTATTTCTGTGCACCGTAGAACACAGTTTCTTTCCATTTAAAATTTACTTTGGAATGTTATTCCGACAATACATTTTCTTTTATAACTGATGTAGATTTAAAATGAATTCAAAATATAAATTTCTCTTTAAAATATGTGATGGTAATTATTTTTACGAAATGAAATGTGAAAGTTTTTTCACGCAACATTTTGTGATTTACAACGATAGCCAAACTCACTTGGAAGAAAAACATCAGTTTCATTAATTTCTCATGTTTATCTTCCTGTTTGTTGTTTTAGCGAGACGCACATTTTTATTTATCTCATTTACAGCTACAAGTTCGTACATAACTGCTAAGAATGTTTCTCTTTTGGGTATAGTAATGTTTCACAAAAATAAATTTGTGAGGGTTACCTCGGTATCCAAACACAGATAAAGGCTGAACATAATGATGTTGACATTTTAAGTGTTTTGTTAGGTCTTAAGGTCTCAAGTGCAATAAAATCATTGTTATATTTTTATATGAAATAGTGTTGGTTTTGTGGATGATAATTGTGAGTGCAATTTACTCTTACAAAACAATTTTAGATGGTATAGTTCTCATAAAGGTGCGTCAAAGTCATAATTTGCATGTTCTACTGCCATGCAAATAGTAAAAACCAGTTTACTTATGTAAGTGAAACAATTCACATTGAAATATCATGCTATGGGCTACATAATACAACATTAAGAAACATCCAGCAAACTATTTTTATATTTTTAAAAAAGTTAGAATTTTTGTAAATTTATTTCTGTGACTTTTAAAAAAATTCACAGTATATAATTGTGGGTTTTTAAAATGTTTTATTGCATAGCTCATGGGATGTAAGTTCACAGTGAATTATTTAATTTAAGTAGGTTGATTGGTTTTCACTATTTGCATGGCAGCGTAACAAATTTTGACTTTTATGCACCATTATGAGAAAACTATGAGAGCTAAAATTGTTTTGAAAGAGGAAACTACACTCACTAGTATCATCTACAAAAATAACGATATTTCATAAAAGTATAACATTTTGATTTTCTCGCACTTGAACACACTTTGTAGTAAATGCTACTGTAGCAGTATGGATAACCCCATGAAGTGTAGATAGAGAGAGGGTATTTCTGCTTACGGGCAGATACTAACAGACATGAGAATAAATTTGTAACCTGAAAATATCCAAATTATGCTATTGAATTATTTTGCCAGAAAATAAGTTATTTCTAGGATATATTTTTGACGCTATACAAGTTTTTCAATAATGTAATTTTTAATTGTAACTTGTCAATGTTAGTATTATTGCACAAGGTTATGTGTACTAACATTACTCATCCAGTAACATGTCTTCTTCACTGTAGTGCTAATGTTTTTATTTTGTCTGCTTATGCACGAAAAGAAGCATGTAAAACATTATTATTTGTGGCAGCTTGTTTTTTATTACCGTATTTTAACTGATTTTTGGAGCTTTTATATATTTCCAGGGTTTTTATCAACCAAATTTGTGAAGTCACTTACTACCACATATTAATTTTAACATCAACATTTAATGCCGCATCCAAGCAATTACTAAAGCACCAATTTTAGTCAATCTTATTTACCACTTTCTGATGTCCCTACCGATGGGTCAACTTCAATAAAAAAAAACACGTTCTTGAGTAAATTCAAGAAAGGCACTGTTCATATTACTGTAATATGTACGTAAAATTTGAAATATTACAGAATAAAATCCCAAACAGTATGGCTTGACATGTTTGTTTCCAATCTGGATGCTCCTGATTTTCTGGGCTTTCCCATTTCCTGTACTCTTACATTCTGTCATTGTTTCATACATTGTTTTCTCCATAGCACTCAAGACGATACTCATACTTGCTTCTTATTATCCTCAAGTGGCCAAGATCTCGCCACTCAAATCAGTCATCAAGGCATGAATCCACTTCAAGCCACAAAATTATTGTTATAAAATAAAAAGCTTTAAAATAATAGTAACCACGAATTCAGAGAAATATATATTTTAATGTATTACTAATTTTTTGCATGCAATTCAACAATGAATCTACAAAGCACATATAATGACATATACGTATCATACAGCACAACCACAGAAAACTATACCAATGCACAATTCGGTTCCACAACATTTATTTGCAAACTGAGCAATTAAACAAGCTCATAGCAGTTTGTCCAGGGTCAGAATGCACAATTGCATTGTAACAACAGTTACAATAAATAATCATTAACTCTATTTACTGATAAATCAGGTCAGACACACACTAATTAAAACCACCAGAATTGTGTTTCTCAATATAGTAAGATGAATAGATCTACTAAATGTTTGCAGAGTGTTGAACTGAACGTAAGGATAATCTTTGCTGTCATTGAGACATAGTGCCGAGATGTAATGAGCACTCGCTCACCTACTATCAGCCGTTCTTCAGGTGGTACATCCTTGAATATTCTTCTAAAGTCTTCGCTGCGAGACTTGTAGGTGGGGTACAGGGCATTGTACCACGACGACTTCTTCTTTACCCTGTCCGAGCTTCGCGACTCTTTCCGCTCCTTTGTACTGTCGTGACTGGCACTACGGTTCAACTCAAATGGGTGGCTAGAATCAGACGTTCGACTTACGCTGTCCTGAAACACATGACAATCAAGTTAAATGTGAAAATGTAGTCTAAACTCAATAACAAATTCATAAGAGTGCTGCCTACACAGGCATTAGAGGCTCAGAAGTGACGGACCTAAAAGGGCAACCTTAAAGAGTGCATCAAATGCCACAGCGAGCAAAGCACTAAACTAGTGTGAAATATACCCACTGCACATTTCTAAGTTTCACATACATCTGGTTAGTATAGTTCGAAGTACGGCAGTCTGAAAACATTGTTTTTAGCTATGTTGGAGGGCTTAGAAACAGTGTTTTAATGAACATGGTGTCTAAACAATTGACATTCTACACTTGTCCAAAGGTTTTTTTTCTTTTTGTACATAATGGGCTCGCGTGGAACAGATTTTTGGTAAAAAAAAAGTACTTACTTACAAACTCCCTGCAACGCAAGTTACATGATAAACACTTAACATAAATTTAGATAAACTTCTACCTCCTGTCCTGACTCCTGAAACTGTATTATTAAATAAAAACAATAGGAAATGATCATGGTAAGAGGCAGGGTTTTATGATTATACTATTAGGTCAAATTTTGCATTTTAAAATTCAATAATTTAATGTTCTTGTGTTTATTTTTGTGAAGGGTGTCTACAGGCAACAAAATTTTTTACTTGAACTAATATGGATAAAAAGATTGTAATAAACTAAAGAGGTTTCGTGGACATCGCCATTGAAAGCTAATCTTGCAGAGTTGCAGAAACTTCAGAGGGGAGGGGGACGGAGCTGTCGTCAACAAACATCTAACAAGCATACAATTCCAGAAAGGAACTCAATCATTTCCAGAAACACTAAACCAAAACCCAAAAATTCAAACAATAACAACTAGAAGTTGCAGGTCTCCATGAATTACACAGCCAAATAACTGTGGTCCCGGGAAAAATGTGAACTACCCAAAGTCAAACAGTTTCCTCCCTTCTTCTCGTCCGCCGAACACCCCTTCCTCTAGGTTCGAAGCGCTTGGTATCTATACTACCCCCTCTCCAGTCATTCTAGTGCATGCTTCACTCCCTTACTCGGGACTGCAGTTGACTTGGACAGGTAGTAACTACAAATATGCTAAAAAGCTGGTGCCTGCACTCAGGAAAAGGTGTCTCACGAGGAACTATGCACTTCTGTAATCAACCTCTTAAAAAACTCACTGGCCATTACTGCATATAATTCAACATTAGCAATTACCGCCTCACTCCTACAATTTGCAGCGAATCACAAAATATAGCGGATGACAAGATGAGGACAAGTTTGTAGCTCTTGTGCGCAATACATCCCTCTACATTCACTTCAACCCAAGACAGCATGCCACTCCTGTATACATCTCGTGATGCGAAAAATCTATTTAACTAATTCATTGTTAATAGCGCACTCCTCAACCAAGTGAACTTAAAAAATTTACAATATACGCTAATTGTTCTGCTAATAATGATGTGTATTAATTTTCTGAACTTAAAAAATATTATTGTAAAAAAAAAAACTGTTCACAATGTGTTACTGGCAATCAATATAAAAATGGAGAATGTACAGTATTACAGTAACTGATAAGATTTTAATTCTTTGAGAGAGATAAGGTATATCAACATCGAAAAGAAAGCGGAAGCTCTAAACTTTATTTTTATGCCCCTCTCTAAAAGTTTCTTGAATTGCTGTTTATATTGGTGCAACAGATACATGGGGTGAAGTCAGTATCCACAAATTACAGAATGTAGAGTCAATACAAAAACCTATCCCTCGCCAGAATTTAAACACGGACCCCTCATACTCGCACTATGCTACGGAGTTGCCATTAATTCCCACGTAACACATTCATAATTTCGTTATCCACTGGATTTTTTAAAACTATACATAACCCTGGCAAATATGGAGGTCTAGTTAACTTGTGTGCACTTACAATAACTTACTATTAATTATAGCTGCAGTGTATTTATTAAGCACAGTTGTAAAAAATAACAGTTTTTTGAGCAGTGGAATTTATGAATTAACTCAGTACAGGCAGGAATGAATATAAGGAGGCGGGGGTAGCAGACCTGTTCACCCCTTCTAAACACCCCACATAAAAAAATTATGAACATGAATAATTTAAAGATATTTAAAATGAACATTTTGATGGCCCATTTCAGAATGACATTGGTTTATTTACATGAAAAAAAATTTAGACAAACACAACAAAAAGTGACAGCTCATCACGGTTCTCCTTTCTTTTATTTCAGAGTTTCATTCCCTCGCCTCTCCTAAAACTCATCACAATATGTAACGTTAATATTTACAAGCAGCTGAAAAATACAAACAGATTGAAAATAGAAATTAAGCAGAGCTTTCAAAAATGCCCTCTTTAATACTAACCACCCATAAAGGTCCCAGCTGTCTCAGGAACCAAAGGTAGACTGCTGTACCAGTTGACAGGCTGGTAGGTGATGTGGCCCATCAAATTGTCACACAGTTAAAGGTGCTGCTTAAGTTACATTTGGTGAGGTTTAAAACCCATCGAGCCTACATATAAGCCACCATTGACTTTTTTTTTTGCCTTGGTGAGACACATTTTGCTATAAGCTTTTACTGCTATTTAACCAATACCCTGAAAACTGGGAGGAATATGTATTTTCATGCCCAAATAACACTCAAAAACATAGGCCTACTATTCTCAATTTTCCACATTTTTATTCTTATTTCTTCCTATTTTTCAATGCAGACAATCACATCCAAAAGTAGAATCTTGGGAGGTGACATGAGCATCAATGAATAATATAATTTAACATGTAAATCCATAACCTTGCATGTCTCAGGGCTCCAAGGTAGGCAACACCCTTAAGCGCTGCACAAACTAATGGTTTCACGTGGTTTAGTAACGATCAAATAGTAAAGGTCCATACAGGGATGCTTTTCTTCGCTATACAACATGAAAATGTTGTTATAACTGAAGTCAATGCACATTTCACAGTTTGACTATTCCAAAAACAATTGAACTAATAACAATACTTATTTAACAATCAGACTGCTTAAGCTGATCAGTGAAAACAATGACAATGTAACCAAATTCTTCCAAACATAGAAAGATACACTTAACTCTTGATTATATGTGGACGGATTATCTACTTTGCAGATTAACTGTGTCATCCGCGAAAAGAGTGATTATCTGTGATAATCGTTATTATCAGCAATTATACACAACAACTTAGATTATAAGCAACAACCTCAATCTATGACATCAATATTTTTTTTAATAATACTACTTATACACAATGACCACCTAGAATTTTGTCATTATGAAACACTGTACGGAGTGAAGAAGGGACAAAGATGGGGCAGAGAGTAGATAATAACTGTGTAAGGCATTGCCATTTCACTAAGAATGGAGCAGAGGTTGGTTGAACAATTCATGTTTGTTGTGCATGATGCATATGTGAAAAACAGTGACTCTGTGGTTGCAGCCTAACGATTATTTCATTGTCATTTCAACACTAGTCTACATGGGGCAGTCCCAGGCTGCCCAACAAACATCAAGCGAGTTTCAAAATTGCATGGCACACATAACACTAATTGGACAAAATTGACAGGCGCATCACGAATAGTGAGATCAATAGAGAGTATTGAGAACGTGAGTGATGCAATGATAAATAATAGCCTTACATGTTTAGCATGATGCCATGGAACAGTACAGAGTGTGGGATGTGATTCTGTTTAGCAAATTTTTAAACCAGATCTCAAATCAATCAACAAAAGATTGTGTGCATACGGAAATTACAGTAAATTTATCATGGCCAGCAGGAAGATTTTGCTACTCACATACAATTCCTCTTTCACAACGAATCTGATGTGCTTATTTTCATGAATGACGAGGTTCATTTTCACTTAAATGGGTTACCTGTAGTAAAACAACAAACGGAAGGTACTGGGGAGAGGACTATCCAAGGCAACTTCATCAGAAACGTCTTCACTCATCTCATCTGACAGAGCGGTATGCTATGCCAAAACTGTGTGTCACTGGTTGCTACATTTTTTGGGGAGAATGGAGCAGTGGTCACTGTCGCTATAAAACGTTACATGGCTATGATTAACCACATTTTTCCTTCCACTACTACAGCAGCTAGACACCAAAGACATATGGTTCAGCAAGAGAATGCTACGGCTCACACAAGTGGAATATAGTCGACTGGAGAAAGACGACACAAATAAACAACAAAAGATAGTCAGAAAAATAAAAACCCACAAAAATTGTGTGTGTGAAAAAGGCAACGAATGGACAACACAAATTAAGAGAGACACAAATGGATGTGAACATAGGTAAGACACAACACAGGTAAAAAAAATAGTAGGCTTCTCAAGACGACAACAGATGCGACGTTTCGTGAACTGGTATCTGTTCCCGTTTTCAGGCACATGTACACTTGGGAATTTATTTTGTGTTGTTTGAATCTGTTTTTGTCCTTGTGTCATCATCTGGGATACGACTACATTCCTTTCAGGAATTATGTGTATGTTTTAAGTCTGTCGGCTACAGCTTACTGGCTTTTCTTCCTTTGTTTTTTGTTTCACTAGGGGTTTTCTTGCAATACGCCAACATTCTCCAGCAATGGTGTATGCCCGAGAAAAACTGTTCTGTTCATTGGTTAAGAGATTTAATTAATTTTATTAATACAGCAAGGAACCAAGGAAACGTAATCAAAAAAAAATGTACTTTATCACCTTTATGAAAATTTCTTAAATCAATACTTGTAAAAGCAGATTTTAAAAAAAAGCAGTACAATAAAGGCTGCAAATTTCAAAGTAGCCATAAAATATCTCTTTGCAAAAACATGGATAAAAATATCTTACAAAATACCATAAAATAAACAGCAGCTTACCATAGTACTCATTAACACTGTTGATACATAAACATGCACAAAAAGTATCTTAAAAACACCTGAGATCACATATTAAGTTACCCAAGTATTTTTTTTATAAAGAGCGAAAAATATATGCTTACCAACTTACCTTACAATATATTAGTCAGTGACAAAATTTTATGTTTAGTGACTTTTATATGATTTTTAATGTTAATAATTATATACAATTTCAACAGACTACCATTAATGCATAGAACCATCTTGGATATTACACTACCTCACATAAATATGTTTTTACAGTAGGCCTAATGGATTTATTATGAGCTAATAGAAAACCTAGAATTTCACAAACACAAAATGCTATGCTTAACACACACAGCTCTACTGTATCTGCGTGTGTGAGCTTTCTCACACATACATGCACACATACAAACATATATGTTTATTACATATATACATATATGATACATGCACATACTTATATTTAAATGAAATTGAGTATACATTCAAAATAGGCCTAATGGTGTCTGTGAAAATACCTGCATTGATCTGAATTATTTCCAAAACTTTATAATGATTTACATTTTTCAAGACTTTTTTTATTAAGAAACTTGCCCACTGTACTTATTCACCTGTACAACTTGTCCAACTAGTATTCAACCAGGCATTAACATTTCTGTTTTGATTGCATTCATCAACGTAATTGTTCACAACCAGTATCCTATCTGTGCCAAACTGATAAGATAGGACTGCACCACTTGTTACTATCATCTGGGCCTAGCCACACACAAGCTTTTGACTAACCACAGAGGTTAAACAAAATTGTATTTGTGAGTTCACTGCCATCGCAGTTTTGAAACCTAACAGTACTCTGGAGATAAAACACGTACTGCTGCATGTTCAAGTAAGATTACACATGCTCTATGACAATTTGCTGTATATAAGACCCCATTGGTGTGTTTAGGGGACGAGGCAAAGGAAAGCATACAGTGCAGTACTGTAACACATAATAATAATAATAATAATAATAATAATAATAATAAATCACAATGAAAAGGATATTAAAGAAAAATGTTTATTTATACAGCAGAATTCTGTTACGTTTCTGAAAGGACCCAAAAAATTTCTACTTTATAAATAAGAAAACTTTATAAGAGCGTAATTTCGCACTGTAAAACAGTTTTAGGGACTAAATGACGAACAGTAGAACCCTGTTATAGTGTTCCCACTTATAACGTTTTCCTGGTTATAATGCTACCTTCATTTGGTCCCTAAAGCTCCTTGGTAATAGAAAACTATTCTATTATAATGTTTTCCCATTTATAATGTAAATATTTTTTCGGTCTCTTGAGAAACATTATAACAGGGTTCTACTGTATCATTATAACCAGGAAAACATTATGAGTGGAAACATTACAATAGAGTTCCACAGTATTGGGGTTGGCAAAGATTGAAGAAATTTACAGAGTAAAGATGGAAAGTGAAAGATACTGTGTGAAATTAGAGCATTATATTGACCACAATATTAATTTTAAATGCACAGTTTATTTACAAAAACTGTTTCTATATGTGTTATAAATTGTTGTACATAAGGAAAATCATAGTTTACTATCTTAAAAATTTTCCATTTTTCTTAAGGTTATTTTACACTTATGTTTAGCATTTTTCATAGGGTTATGTTGGGTTACCTAACCTAAAAAAAACTAAGCTGAACTAACCTAACAAATGAATGATACATGGAAAACTTTGAAACAAGTAAATTACAGTTTTCTTTATGCACGCCTGTGTAAAAGTCAATTAAAATATTTTTTCGTGAGTTAAATATGCCTTTAAAATAAATACTTTTACCGGTATAGGATGAGTAGATACTCTTAATATTTACCTATAATACTGTTGCCTTGTATTGTTTTCAGAGGATTATTCTCCAGCAGGTTAAATCATCACACATTGGCATTGTTAAAATCTTTTACTCTTCAGATGATTCTACAGCACAATATTAGAATAAAAAAAACTTCATCAATCTTTACCACTATAAAATATACTTTGGTTTGAAAGAAGGATGACATTTCTTTGCTTCTTCTTACTGCAAACCCAGATGGAAAAAGTTATATCTGAAATTGGCCAGATCTGGGCCAAATATGAAATCGTGTATATTACTGTATCCCTGATGCCAGATCTGGCCAGTTTCAGATCTAGCCCAGACATACTTTTTCACATGGGAAGGTCCATGTGATAGTGGCCGCGTTCCGTTACTACTGATTTCACTGATTCAGTAATTTCAGCAACGTCAGCAGCAGTTCTGAAACTGCTGACACCACAACAAGTTGTTTTCGCTAGCTTTAGTGTGCATACTGTGCGAGGCTAGACAAGTACAGTACTGAGATTACTGGAGCTGCAGAGGTTGTGTAGTCAGTGAAATGAGTGATGGCGGGAGTTTTAAAAATGAGAGAAGAACTTATGGATGTTACGAACGCTCGACAATATAATTACAGGATTTTTGTGTTTGTGGCATATGCAGAAAAATTAAACTTAAGTAATACTAGGTCAATATAACTATATATGTGTATATACGAATATACATACTTATTAATAGAAGATGTTAGAACAACTGTGCACTCGTAAACTACCAACGTGTTTGGATATAATATAACCAAATAAATTGTGTTTAGCAAAAGTGGTTCTTTTATATCAGTTGATTCACTTTATTGTTTATATTTACAACCTCTTGTATTACAGTAGTCCCTATCATTCCGAAACTATTCTCACTGCGACAAACACTATTCCCGCTGACCACTGAAACTGTCCCGATATTGCTGGCAGAAGCTCAGTAATCTCCGTGATTTCAGCAGTAACAGAACATGGCCAGTGTTGGGGACACAGTGAAACAGTTGGTGACTAAAGACAGTTTACAGCATATAACTAATCACAATGCAACACCCATAGAAATGAACAATTTCTGTATATCACTAATCAAGGAAACAAATATTGTTACGGCTCTAAATACACTGTGAAAACTGACAAAAAATTTTTGTAGCCTCGACTTGACAATGTTATTGCAGTTGAACAAACAAGATCCTTGCATAGTTTTGTACTTGCAACCAGTTTCGGTGCTACATTTCTGAAGACATCCAAATCCACTGATTTCAAAATAGTGTCCATCAGCCAAGAAATTCCATGTGCCATAGCACAGGTAAATGCATGTGTGTTGCGTACACAATAACAATTGGTGGCTACCCCAAGTAACAGAAATTACTGTGTTTGACTTGGAACAAAAACTAAATATATAATTTCTCCACACCCATGGACCAGAAACTCTTATAAACTTTCAAAAAGTGAGACAGTGTATGGAGTAATATTGAGCACATTCTCAGAATACTTTCCCCACAGATGCTTACAATTGCTACAGTAAGAACAAACAACGTAAGTGCAGATATAAGCATCAACTTATCTCAACTTTTTTAACGTTTGTCTACGACAGCTTCAATAATTTAAACCGGTATTCAAAATTAAATTTCGCGTTGCTTATGTTTACTGGGCAGTACATTTTTTGTGTTTTTCAAATTTCATAATAATATAGGCTTTGTAATATTTCCGTCCATAAAAGAGTATGTGATGAGCTTAATAATCTATACTAGTTTAGGTTTTTGAAGTTGGTCCCACATTTCAATTTTCCTCGCCATAAAATTCCCCCCTATTTCAAAATTATTTGATATTTAGGAATTTTTTTAATATTGAAAATATTAAGATATTTTTGCTAGCAAACAAAGTAAACATAGCAACGAACCACAGAAACAAAATAACACTGATCCTCAAAGTACTTTATAAAATTTTTTTTATCTTAAAACTCTCAGATAGTTTAATGTTTCTAGTATACTTCCAATGTTCATAAAGCAGTAACAAGCATAAAAGTCTTTATTTGAGTAATAAAAAACCACTCTTCAATAGAAAAACAGCTTTATTTCTGAAAATATAATTTCTAGAAAATTTAAAAATTTGAGTTTTTTCTTTACAAGGGTAGCAGAAAATACTAAAAATTTCAGTGACATCTAAATTCTGCAGAAAAAAAAATTCAAATTAGTATATTTGTGCTTATCGTTTCAATATTTTAGCTCCACTGGGTGTTTTCCGACTCCAAGAAGTTGTATTGCAGTTTCAGTAATTTCATGGTATGTTTCTGGCATGCGTACAAGAATTTAAATACTTTGAATTATAGTTCTAGAGTGTGTACAAATTCTGTTACAATGAATCATAATTGTGGTAGGGCCTACACTTGGTTGACAAAGCACAATCTACTATAATTATGGTACACATTACCATGTTATTTTATTATTTATCATAATTGTGGTAAGTTATGTTTATTAGATTTATAGTACTTTACACTATAATTGTGGTACCATCAATTTATGGTACAATGTACCATAATTATCATTACCATACTGTAAGTATGGTATCATGTACACTAATTATGGCACAGCAAGTGTACTTATTACCTTTACTACTGTACATTTAAAAAGATTTACTGCCAAATTAGCACAATTATGGTACACATATAGCCATGTTTATTGCACACATTTATGAATCTGGTACCTGCTCCAACTTCTTATAGTACCCCTGGGTTAGGTTAGGTTAGGTAAGGTTAGGTAATGTTAGGTTAAACACGTTATAAAATACCAAACCTGTTACAATGCTCTTCTGTTACATGTCCAAATTGAACACTGACATATTGTAGGCGTAGATAGGGAATTGTGTACTTTAGCATGGGTTGAGGGTAACTTTTTTTTTTCAACAAAAATACTTTGCTAGAGGACATCATATGTTACAGGTGCACATATGGCCCTGTTAAATTTGTAACACATAGAAATAGGCCATCAGCATGGTCTTGCACCTCTTGGGATAGGTCAGATTAGGTTAAGAACAAAATTTTTTAAAATTGTACCATAATTATAGTACACTTTGGTAGGTTTTTGGCACACTGAACTTTATTGCTGGAATCTAATTCGGTTGGTCTGTAGCAGGTTAGCTTAACAGTAGATTTAGTATAAGTTAGGTGCCGTTTGTTCAGGTTAAGTTAGGTGAAGTTAGGTTTTTGTTAGGTTAGGGTAGTTTATGATATATTAGGTAAGGTTATGTTAGGTTAATATTAGATTAGGTTAGTGTTAGAAGTACATTTTGTTAAATTCGGTCAGTATTAGGTTAAATTAAGTTTGGTATATTTTAAATATTTCCCTAGTACAGGAATCTTTTTACAATTATGGACTGAAAAAAAAAAGGTTGATATTTTCCCAACAACTACTACTAATACTATGCTGTAACTAGAAAAATATAAACATTGGTTCTGTTATCCTACATAATGTAAATAATTTGCAATTACCAGAAAAAACTCAACCATATTTGCATAGTTATAGAAATAATACAACCTTAAAATGCGTATGATTTTGTATAAACATGCTTGAAAGCCTTGTCTTTTTAGCTTTAGAAGGATACCACAATTGGATTTCAATGTTTATTAATTTACTAAGTAACTAATGACACACAATTAAAACATATAGGCCCTACAGTGTTTCAACGCATATTCCTCACTTATTTTTTGCAAATTTCATGCAAAAAATCGTAGGTGCGACCAAGGAGTATGTAAGGGTAAGGTCCTGTCCTCTATACCTTTTTGTGGGTTGTCCATGAGATAAGAACTTCGTGCTTCCATGACCCTTCAAATAAAACCGTTGTTTATGAAACTGTGCAAGTGTTGTATCTTAGACACACGTCCTCCTCCGTTTCAATTAAGACTCACCCTTCATTCCCTTTTGGGTTTTGTGGATGTTATGTTACTCCTCAGGTAGCGGTAGCATTACAATTTAATTTCTGCTACAGTTTATTAAAGTTGCCGTGTTTACAAACTTTTTTTGTACTTTGCATCGTCGTATATATAGAAAAGTTATGTACAGTTGGGAGAGTCTACATGCGAGTCAAACACACAAGATGACTAACTATTAAACTAGTACAGCTATGATACTACACTTTCACTCAAGCAGAATATTTTGAAACTAACTATAATCAATTGTTGTCGCAACCTTCTTATTCCACTGGTTTAGTTCTTCGTACCTGAATGTAGGTAACATCTCTGATGCAGAAACGTAAACAAAACCGCAGCATGACGATTATATGATGAACGTCGTTTTATCATTTCTGTTGTCTTAAAAATTGGATGCAACGATTACACGGTGGCGATGATTGTGCAATTATGTGTATGTGTATGTGTGTGGGGGGTATATGAGTGTGTATATGTGTGGGTGTGTGAGTATGTGGGAAAAGTGTGAGTGTATGTATGTGTGGGTGTGTGAGTATTTGGAAGGGTGTGAGTGTATGTATGTGTGGGTGTGTGAGTATGTGGGAAGGGTGTGAGTGTGTGTATGTGTTGGTGTGTATTTGGGAAGGGTGTGTGTGTGTGTGTGTGTGTGTGTGTGTGTGTGTGTGTACGTGTAGGGGTATGTGGGGGGTGAGGGTGTGTGTGGGTGTGTGCATGTGTGGGTGAGTGCATGTGTGCGTGTGAGGCGCATGCGGGTGTGTTACATCTTGTTTGTTTATTAAAAAAAAAATTTAAATAATAAATATAAGAATTATTATTATTTCGTAACAAAACCAAAAACAACATCTTATTATTTATAATTGTTCTTCTGGGCATTTAACCCCTTTTTTAAGTATCTAGGAAGGTTTAAGTCCTACTTTTCTAAACATCTTACTTTTTTTTATTGAATTCTTTTGTGCGGTGTATTTGTGGCCTAGTCTTGTTTCTCAAGTGTTTATTTTGTGTGTTTAATCACATTTATTCATATGTTTGTTGTCCTGTTAGTTTGATTTTTTTGGCCTCTTAGTTTCTTTTAAGCGTGGCTGTTTTCAACAGGAATTTTGTTTTGCGATTATAAACAATAGAGTGAATTGCTTACATTTCAATTAATTTAATTTTCCCACTGAAACAAACCGGAATATTTGCTAACACAAAATTAACACTAAGGAAGTACTCACAATCAGCATTTAATATTTACACCACGAAAAGTGAAAGTTATTCTGTGATAAGTGATTCATTAAAGCATAGCACAGTAAATATTAAAAATAGCTATTCAATGCATACTGGCCTAACTATTGATTCATTACCAAAAACTGTCTACATGGCATAAATAGTTATACGCAAAGAAAATCATACTTCACTATATTCAAAATTTTCCATTCATCTAATGGTTATTTTACCCTTAAGTTTTCCATTTTTCATAAGGTTAGGGTATGTTAGGTTGTCTAATCTAACAAAATCTAACTTCAACTAACCTAACATAAAGTGATGATAAACTGAAAATTTTGAAATCAGTAAACTACATTTTTTTTAACATACACATGTACCTAATATCTGTAGAAAAATTTTTTAACCAATTAAATATGCCTTTAAAATTAATAGTTTGGCATGATACAATGAGTAGCAACTTTAAAATTTACCATAATACTGTTGTCTTGTATTGTTTTCAGCAGATAATCAAACATTGGAAATTGTTAATATCTTTTACTTTTCAGATGACTCTGCAGTACAAAATAATAATAAAAAAAATTCATCAATCTTTGCCACTATAAAATACAATTTGGTTTTGAAAGCAGAATGACTTTTCTATGTTACTTCTCACGACGAAGGTCCATGGGATAGTGTTAGGCGGACGGTGAAACCGTTGGTGACTAAAGCAAGTCTACAGCGCACATTTAACACCCATAGAAATTAACAATTTTTCTAAATCACAAACTAAGGAATCAAGTTTTACTGCTGATCCAAAGACAATGTAAATAATGCCAAAAAATTTTCTTTAGTCTTGATTTGACAATGTTATTGCAGTTAAACAAACAGGTTTTGTACCTGCAAACATTTTCAGTGCTAAATTTCAGAACTGATTGATTTTAAAATAGTGTCCATCAGCAAAGAAATTCCTTGTGTTGCACCAAACGTTAATTATTTTATGTGTGTTGTGTACACAATAACAATTGGTGGCTATTACAAGTACAAGAATTTTATGTGTTTGGCTTGGAATAAGAACTATATATTCAATTTTTCAATCCCTATGGCCCAGAAACATCTTAAAAATTTTCAAAAAGTGAGACAGTACATGTAGTAATAAGAGCAGATTCTAAGAACAATCACCCGACAGGTGCATGCAATTGCTACAGGAATAACACACAACATGAGTGCAGAAATAAGTATCAACTAATCTCAACTTTTCTTAGCTTTTATCTACGAGATTTTCTTCAATATTTTCAACAGGCATCAAAATGTAATTTCAAGTTAGTTGGTTAATCTTCTTATGTTACAGTATTTTTTAATTTTCATTACATATTAGGCTTGGTTACCATTAGTGACAAAAATGTTACAAAAGAAGCTATATATTCCTTAACAAAGTATGTGACGAGCTCAATAATCAATATTAGTTAAGGATTTTTAAGTTGGTCCTACATTTAAATTTTTCTTAAATAAAAATTCTGATTCTTCAAAAATTTCTTATTTTCATGATTTTTTTTTGCAGACTGAAAGTATCAAGGTATTTTTGCTAATAAGTTACACAAAGTAACCATAGGGACATTTGTGCCTCAAAGTCCTTTAAAAAAATGTATCATGAAACACTTAACTATTTAATTATATTAGTTTATTTCATACGTCCACAAAGCAGCAAAGAGTACGCAAGATTCCATATTTAAGTAAAAAAAGAAAATGTGTATTTAATGAACTTTCAATGATACCAAAACAAGTTCTGAACTCTTACAATAAGATTATGGTCAATCCAAAACTAATCCAAAATGATTTTGGCCAATTTTCCAACAGGAATGGATCGTTATTTCCGATATTATATATTTTAGTAATGTAAAAATTTCGGGTTTTTCTTTAAGGTAGTACAAAATACTATCAAAGTTCAAAGAACATCCAAAAACTAGCAGCAAAAAAAATTTGTGTACCTGTCAAGTAATGACCCTCATATCTGTACCCCTTCAAGATTTCAAAACTAGTACTGTGCTCATAGTTCCAATTTTATAGCTCCACTGAGTGTCTTCTCGACTCCCAGAAGTTGTATAGCAGTATCAGTCCTTTAATGGTATGTTTCTGGTATGCATACTAGAATTCTAGTACATTGAATTATACAGGATTCTTACAGCAACATAAAATTAA
>PNEQ01000963.1:0-25221 GCA_003012365.1 Medauroidea extradentata | reverse complement strand
TGCACTTTTGTAGTCTACGTCATTTGTAAGCACATGTCAGCATGACACATTCAATATACCAAATTTTTATTTCAATGTTTAAGGTTTTATTTGCAATACTTTTATTATGGTATTCTCCTCTCCTTTAGAACTGATGTTAGCTAATGATAAATGAACCAGGACTTATCAATTACATTTAAAATTAACACCATCATATTTATTGAAACTCCATATTTATCAAAAAATTTCATTAAAATAAATTACAATAAATCAGAAAAAAAAATTACTTTTTAACTAGTAATTTCGCTTATAAAAAATAGTCTGTTACCAGTTTTAATGTAAAAAGATATGGATGATGTCATTTTACTGCTTAAGTATTAGCACACATTAGAGTAGATTTTCCCAATTCAAGGTATTAAAATTACTACGAATTACATGTAACTGAATAAATAAAAAATAATTAAGCAAAGAGAAATATCGTCATTCATTAATT
Source organism: Medauroidea extradentata (assembly GCA_003012365.1). Taxonomy (NCBI): domain Eukaryota; kingdom Metazoa; phylum Arthropoda; class Insecta; order Phasmatodea; family Phasmatidae; genus Medauroidea; species Medauroidea extradentata. The sequence continues at coordinate 24,749 of PNEQ01000963.1, read as the reverse complement.
GCCCAACGTATAGTGCGAGATCGTCGGTACAAAACACAATTTCGGAATTGGTCGAGCAACATTTACTTGAGAAATGTGGGAGACATTCTGCTCAGCGGCACACACTTCACGCTAGCTTCTCTCACACCTGACACATAATATATTTTTCAATACTCTTGTAAATACTGCAATTTTTGGGTACACATTTCTTTTCAAAGCTCTTAATTTTCCTTTTTTTTTGTGCCTCTTCCAAACAAGTTTTGTCATTAAACTATTGCAGAAACAGATAAGTATTTGTCACAATCACATAAAAAAAAAACACTAGGCATTACCTAATGTGCTGTGGTATGCCAGAAAAAGTGTATCAATTTCACAGACACTGCAAAATGTCTATTATCATCAAGTAAATTATATTACAGTAATAATGCATTGACAAAATATGGTTTCTTATTTTTGAAAAAGAATTTTAATGCTAGGAAAATAGCTAGAATAATAGGTAAGTAAGTCCAAAAATGCAACGACTTATCAAGGACTGGATTAAATCAAGGAATTTTCAAGGCCTATTAAGAACATGGTCAAAGCTCCAGGACTTTTAAGGAACCTAAGAAACCTGATTATATTTCTAGAGTATGTACCCCATATCATTTAATTGGTGGTGTAAACTAATAATGATATATCATACACTAATTCTCATACAGTGAATAAAAATTGCCTTAAATGGATTAATCTTGGGGATGTTTACTGCCAAAGTGTCATAATTACGGTACACATATTGAATGTTTATTGCACAATATTATGAATCTGGTACCTTCCCCTTAGTTATTTTCATTTGTCTCATAATTATGGCACATTAACGAGAATTATAGTACATTGTACCATATATATAACTTTGTACCATAAGTATAAAATTTGTACATTAATAATGGTAATTTGTACCATAATTGTGGTATTTTTATACCATAATTATTGTATTTTGGTGCAATAATCATTGTATTTTATACAATAAATATGGTATTTTTGTACCATAGTTATAATTTTGTACCATAATTGTGGTACACTTGAGAGGTTTGTGGGGACATTGTACCACAACTCTGGTACCATATCCCAATGATTTATAGCACACCCAGGTAATTTGCCTAAGTTCTCTTAAAATCCAGGTTAGGTTAGGTTTAACACGTTATAAAAGACCAAACCTGTGTGCACTTCTGTTACATGTCCAAATTGAACACTGACATATTGCAGCCGAAGATAGAGAATTGTGTACTTTAGCAAGGGTTGAGGGTACTTTTTTTTTTTTTTTCAACAAAACCAACTTTGCATAGGACATTATATGTTACGGGTGCAATATGGCCTTGTTCAATTTGTAACACATAGAGATATGGATTCAGCATTGGTCTTGCATCTCTTGGGATAGGTCAAATTAGGTTAAGTAAAAAAATTTTTTAAACTGGACCATAATTATAGTACACTTTGGTAGGTTTTTGGCACACTCAACTTTATTGCAGGAATCTAATTCAGTTGGTATGTAGCAGGTTAGGTTAACAGTAGATTTAGTTTAAGTTAGGTGAAGTTAGGTTTTTGTTAGGTTAGGGTAGTTTATGATAGATTAGGTAAGGTTATGTTAAGTTAATATTAGATTAGGTTAGTGTTAGCAGTACATTTTGTTAAGTTAGGTCAGTATAGGGTAGGTTAAGATTGATAAATTTTTAATATTTCCATATTTTAGGAATCTTTTTACAATTATGGACTAAAAAAAAAGGTTGATATTTTCCCAACAACTGCTACTAATACTAGGCTGTAATTAGAAAAATATAAACGTTGGTTCTGTTATCCTACATAATGTAAAAAATTTGCGATTATCAGAAAAAATTCAACCATATTTGCATAATTATATAAATTATTCAACCTTAAAATGCCTATGATTTTGTATAAACACGCTTGAAAGCCTTGTTTTTTTAGCTTTAGAAGGATACCACAATCGGCTTTCAATGTTTATTACTTTATTAAGTAACTAATGACACACAATTAAAACACATACAGTGTTTCAACGCAAATTCCTCACTTATTTTTTGCCAAATTTCATGCAAAATATCGTAGGTATGACCAAGTAGTATGTAAGGTAAGATCTTGTCCTCTATACCTTTTTGTGGGTTGTCCACGAGATAAGAACTTAGTGTGGGTTGAATATTTTTTGCCACTCAATGTAATATAGTTTTTTTTGTCCGAATCATCATCTGTTGAGCTACCTAACACTTCTTTAGTGACCAATGACATAAAGGATTTCGTACAGGCGGCAGACTAGAGGAAGGTGGAACTGTAAACAAATTGAAATATATGTTGTAGATAAATTTGAAACAAAGTTTGGTACAGGCGCCATGCTAATTATAAGTGTGTGTTTAGTGTCTTTTATCATTCAAATTTAAGCTTTGCACACTGAACATGTCCTAATACCACCTTTTCTCTCGTCGTTTGTAACCTTCTTCACCTGGTACAGATAGATATTTATACAGTTCTAATAATTGGTTTTGCTTGGACATTTGCATTCTATAACATTTATTACATTCCATTAATATTGGATGCAACCAATTTTCATTGAACCCATTGCCAAGAAAGAAGCGAACTAAAACTAATATATCATGCCACCTTAAATATTTCTTAAAAGTTGTCTTAAAATCTTCCCATAGACTACACAACTTTTAAAATGTGACAAAACTATTGGTATTTTAGACTGCCAGCCGCAAACCAAACAACTGATAATAATGTTATGGTAAAATATAATTTATATCACATTGTTTTCTATAAAATACTATTTAGGAACATAACTCATACTTTCAGAATGACTACATTTGCATGCATCAAAATAAAATATTTTCTTCTTAGAGCTCAGTATCGACTGATCGTTGTACTTCCATAGCTATTGAATACAAGCAGTGAACCAAAGAAATAATCCAAACTTAAACTCACCTCTGAAGGCTCAGGCTTGTCAAGGAGTGATGTTTCTTTGAAGCTGCCTACAGATATGTCTCCACGAGAGCTCTCTCTCTTGTGCTGCTGTCTTGGAGACGGACGCGGGCTCGCCTGAGGACTGGTGTTCGGACTTGATCTGGAGCCACACAAACTAAGTTCAACAAACTGAATAGCAACAAAAGAAGTAACTACCTAGTGTTATTTACAGAACATGGCGGAGCAGCGGTAAAACACTCACCTTAGATTCAGGACTGGGGTCAAATTCCTTCTCAGGGTATCCTGATTTTGCCTTTCCAGGCAAATGCTGAGATGATTTCTTAACACAGGGCCTTTGCTGATTGATTCTATTCACTATTCCCCATCGGGGGCTTAAGCGAGAAACCACAGTGTTTGAAGACATAACTTTATGAACAAAATATGTCATCACACAACCATCAAGCCTTCCGTTTAATTACATCCAGTAGATAGTATCTGAATATGAGTAAGCATATTAAAATCCAGGTGTATCAATTAACCATCTATTTTCTGCTGACCAAATATTAAGATCCATTTGATTGTCTGTAATGTTGTGTTTTCAGCACTTTAGGGCTTCAGTGCTGGTGAGGAGTGACAATGTGAGTACGTAACAACACCAGAACATAAGAGTGAGGGAAACAGGTGATCACCGAGAAAATCCGCCGACCAGTGGCAAGGTCCGGGCACGATTCCCACACGCCAAACCCAATAATATAGACTACGGCAGAAGTTAATCCAGTCCCAACTGCCTGCCACTTATATCATGCTTGAAATGTTTAAAACTTAGAATTACCACAGTTAAAGGACAAGATAACACGACACAAAAGTATATTCAAAAAATACATAGAGGTGAAGGAGAGAAGAGTTTTACGGCCCTTAAACAACGAGGTCTTGAGAGCTGATGACGGTGAATTTAGAAGAAGAACCAATCCTGGTCTGAGCTGGGATTTGAACCCAAGGCCCCTCGCACCATAGACCAGCACCTAACCAACTACACAATAGAAGCCAGCCAAAGCCAAACATATTGCACTGTCAAAGTAATACAGCAACAAGTCTAAAACAGCAATTTGTAAGGAGAACAATATTAAATTTTGGGAGCATATATGATTTAGCCTAGAAAGACAATTTAAATCATGAATGGCATAAATTAAGAAATAATATATTTTCAAGAGACTAAGTTTAAACGTTAACAGGTCCACTTTTAAACCTGTCATAATATTGCACAAGGGAAAGTTTTACCCTTCAATATATCAATTCAATATTATTGATCTATAAATATTCACAGAAGAGTTATGGTACTACTGCATTACATTTAAGTACATTTGGTATTTAACAGTTTACTGACCAGTGTGTTCTTGCGAATTGGAGGCACTCCAGCCAACAACCTAAATTAATAAAAGTACCTACATACCTGGGATCCAAGCTGTTTGGATGGCCAGATGGGCATGGAGAAGACGGAAGAGTCATTGAGCTGATGCTGCCACCTATCAGCTCGTGACTCGACAGTAACAGGTTTTCCACAGATTTCCGCCTACGACATAATGCATACAACTAATGCCTCTCTCTTCAACGTAAAAAAAAAAGTGTAATTTTAGTTTGTACTGCAATAACTCAAAAACATAAAATATATATTTCATAAACTTAATTATGGAGTGTTTACAGTAGGCATTCACACACAAAACTTAAATTATTGTTTTGCCTTTTTGGCTGAAGTCGCACATTCACACTAATTTGGTTACATTTAAGAAATTATTGTCACAACATGTGAACTGTTTCTTTATTTTAGGTAAAATTATGGCCCAGCATCATTGAAGTTCTATGTAATTTCAGAACACCTGATGAAACAAACATACTAGAAAAGATTAGATGTGGTCTGAACATACACACAAGCAATTATGGTTTATGTGACAACCTAGTGCCCATAACTTTAGTCAAAATCATTCAGCCTACAGCAGGAGTTTTTGAAAAAATTACTGACACTATCCTTGTCAAAAATCCTGAAGATGCCAATTGAAATCCTTACCCAGCCCAAAAGCCAACACAGCTCAAAAGTAATTATAGTTAGTCTGTACCAAAATAGAACTTTAATTCCTACTTATTTGATAACAATGTGCACATTTTAGGCTGATTATTCGTAAACATTTGTGTAGCAAGCTTGCAAACTATTCACGAATTAGGGAAGGATAAGAGAGTCCACAGTCTGGTAAACAATTATTTGGACTCTCTGCAAATTCATGGATACATTTTGCTTGTCTTGCTAATACACAGTGTTTGAGTCAGACAAGGTTGATAAAATGGTGGCTTTTCATGTAAATATTTCACCAGTAGAGCTTAACAATTTTAAAACTGAAACTCAATCTTTGTAAGAAATATCAGAAAGTAATTATTACAATGTAATTATAAAAACCGATAAAAATATACATTGTGTTGTTATATTCCGAATCAATTATTTTCAAGATGAAGAGCATTGCTATCAATCAACTATTGGTCATCTTGTTTGCTTCTGAGAGCAGTTTGTGTTTGCAAGTTAAATAGGATAGGTCTGGACATTTCGCAACTTTGATAGAGAGCTTGCGATGCACAAACCACTAGAAAATTGTTTAGGTATACCATTTCCTGCCAAGGTGTAAAAAGTGGCACGCATCTTCCACGCAAAATACAACTATGAATAGTAGCCTTAGTGATGAAATTTAAATGTACATGGCAGCTCTACGAATTTGGTGTTAGAACAAACATTGTGTAGTTAGTCTTCTACTATACAGTAAAGGCCATTCCAGGAAGTTTTACAATTATTAACAAAAAAATTACTTTAACATAACACAATGCCTCTTTAGGAGAGTAGCTTTAGGATTTTGACATAAGTGTATTACAAAAATTTTTGGTACCAATACACAGTACAGTTTCTTTTATTTTTGCACCCTTTTGGTAAACACATTCACTGATTCATTCAATATGTATGATTGCGCGCTGTTTCAAATTTTTTCAAAGCATTCTATTTAAATTTAAGTATTTACACCAGCAAAGAAAAAAATCTCCCTGATATGGTCTTAAGAGTTGTCGTAGCATTGACCCAACATAACCGAGGCCATTATACAGAATAGAGCTGTACTCTCATGGAAATCACACTGCAGAATAACCTCGCACTTGCAGCTGTTGAAGCGAAGAGTGAAAATGACCTTCTCTTGTAGGTTTTCATCATGAAACATACAGAAGGGAGCTTGCCTGGTCACAGCGTATGCACCAGAGATGCATCTATCTAGTAGCAGCCAAGTGAAGTGTTTCTATTCTCTCACTTCAATGAACAGAATGTGTGGCACCCTGGCATGTCTCAACAGAGCACTGCATTGGTACCCATACGCTTCAGATCCCATTGGGAAAAAGAAGGGGAAAGCTTTGCAGAGGGTAGGGGTGTGGAAAGAGTACATAGTGTGAGCATTGAGCATTTATGTTAACTGTAAGCAAAACTTTGTCAGACACATACTTCACTCTTTGCAGCAAGTTGACTGTTCCTTATTTCTGAAATTTGATGGATCTTTCTAATCGTCTGCTATTCCTCTCTTCAATTTAGGCCAGAAGTTTGTTGCAACCACATGCTGTTTAGTGACACATGCCCCTATAATAAACTGGACCAGGGGCGTAGCAACGAGAAAAGGCATTTACACAACCTCCCACCCTAACCAATAAAATAAATACTACATACAAATAAGTTACTATTATCTATATTTGCATTAACTAATACTGATAAAGCCATACGGCTTCCACACATTTACTATACTTTTAATATGCTACTTAATATGTATAAATAAAAGGTTAAACAAATCTTTATATGAAAAATTAAAGAAAAGGGGTTACGAAATACTGTGGTATGTGTTATCACCCAGCTATTTCTAAAAATTCCTGTAATAATGTTTTTTGTCTATTTCTTTTTACTGTTGAAAGCTTACCATCACTTAACGTGTGAGAACTAAATACAGAAAGGAACTATGTTTTATTAAATGTATGTCTGAAAAGCTTACAATTATTTTTAAAATAGTAAAAAAGTAACTATGGAATACTGTAGTCCCCTTTCAAAAGATTCACTCATCTTGAGATATCCCTCCCATTTATATTGTTCAAAAATACTATCTATTTTTCCATATATCTAACACCGTAAAAAACTGATTCAGGATCACTGTAAAAAAATTGTATCTCTGAATTACAAAAATTTATATTGTATTATTTGTAAGATATAATCTGAACTATTTAAAACCATAATTTTGTACCCACATTATCTGATAAAATGTCTTTAAGTATTTACTTGCCATGCATTCTGGAAAATAACTTTTTTTCTTCTATACCCATTGTTCTTCAACCACAAAGTCAAGATAAATACAGCAATACAAAGAGAATGTTAGTTTATCATAACTTGTAATGTAGTTATGGTTAGGTTCAAATCTAATACTGTACTACGTAACACTCACTAACATTACAGAAATACAGACCACTTCTAAGAGCGCGTAACTGCTAGAATAACATATAACTGGATTCTTTCTCTGCTTCTACCTCACGAGAGCAATAGCAAACTCCAAGCTTGTCTTTATCTGGCTATTTTACTTATAATGTGTGCAATAAACCAAAGGGGCAGACACGAACTTAAAAAAAATTTACCTACAGCAATCAATGGCTTCTGAACACAGTGCAAGCTTCACTCTCTTCTAAGAAAATGCCATAAATTTTATGATTCCCCTGGTATAAATAGCTACTTTACAAGAGTCATAACAGTAAATTCTGATTTGCAATTTATTACTGCTACAAGGCAACTACAATTTTGAAAAGAAATACTTCCCATGGAACCAGCTATGTTATACACACTTCCAAAAACATCTGATCATCATTTCTGCATTTGTAACTTAAAACCTACAGTAACTCAGCGTCTCAGAAAGACCTTGAATGTTTGCCTGGCTACAGCATAACAAATCTTAAATCCAAACCTGAGAGGAGCTGAATTTTTACATTTTGCAAAAATAAGGTTTGAATTAACAGGCATGCCTGAGCCTGAAAACTATTTGAAACCAGTAAAAAATTATAAATTTTTTTACTTGTAATTGAAGATATTGGACAATGAGCCTTTTCAATCAATAGTATGAATTGTAACTAATGGACTTGGCATGACATTCTAACAGAAACTAATGCATATTTTTTTATCAAAAAGGTTTTATTAATAAGGTTCCATCGTATTTTCCTTTACCTCATAGGTGCTAGAGAACCATGATTACGATCTGGTCATCGCTACGCAATTTCGCTGTTGACATGGGTTACGTCTCAATCTAGCCACTCTATTAAAACTGTCAGAAAAATGTCCCTTTCTCTTCATGACGGCTTCTGTTCAGTCTTTAACTTTTCTAATACCCAGTCCTAGGATAGTATGTACTTTTGGAGCGTTGTCGGGGTGTAGGAATGGGAGTTAACCAGGTGGGAGATAAAACTAAGGGTGGGTAAATTATTTGTCCCTTATAACATATCTCTGGCCCTACAGATGTTATGTAAAGAGCAGTGGAGATGTGGACAGGAGAACCGGACCTTACTTGATGTTCAGTATACCAATGGTTGTATAGTATAAGTGATCTGGGTTCCAGCCACACAGTTTCAATATGGAACAAATGTTTGTTAAAGAAAATACTTCTCAATGGAACAGTTATCAAACATAACCTTTTTTTCAAACAAACTTATTCCAAATGAAACTTCTTAAGCAACACTTCGACAGATAAGAATTACATTTATTTTTATTTAAATATCATTTTTTACATTATATTTTACAACAAAAATGTACCAGAATGTTTTTACAAAATTTCATGTACCTTAGAATGGATTTTACTTGAGAAAGTTAACTTAAAAACTGCTCCATTGAGAAGTAAAATTTCTTGAACATTGATTCCACATTCAAACTGTGTGGCTGGAAGCCTGATAGTCAGATCCCTTGTACCCTACATCCATTAGTGCACTGACGATCACACTGGAGTAAGGCTGTGTTCAACCTTCAACATTCCCACTCATGACAATTGTGGGCCCAGAGGTACCGGTATTTTAAAAAAGTACATAAATAGGCCCAGACGATTACGAACAGCTACACGGTGGCTTATACATTAAGTGGCTGTTTTGCATTATGTATTGGAGTGGAAGCACATTGCCAACCCTCAACGTGAGGGATCCAGGCCCACTGTAACTTCCACCAAGTTTCCCACACGCGATAAATCGGGGACCAACCCATTGGTGAATTGAGCCCAGATCACATTGGTGGGAGGGGAGAAATTTAACCACTCGACCACCACTTCACTATAGAGATATTTTAGAGGGCGGTAGTAATTTTGCCACCCCTAGCCCCCTCCCCTGCTAACCTCGCCCCCTAGTTACGTCTACGTATTTTGTACGTTCCATCTGTTAACTGTACCTGTAATGTTCCTTTCAAGTATGTAAGATCAGCTGACACTAGCATTTTTATTATCAATTTTAAGTGCAAAATATTTTACTGCAGGCTGTGAAAAGCACCAAAAAAACACATTGTTCCTTCATCTTGATGATACAGTTGCTGCTACAAGAGGTGAGCTGATGGTAAGTAGTCCACATGCCAATTCAGTGCCCTGCACGTAGAGGTGGTGACGTATCCTAATGCACGTGCCTACATGGCCTTTACTGCTCCGGCATCTCTTGGCCTTGGAGACGCTAAATGTCGCAGCCTAGTAGCAACTTTAATGACAGATTGTCTGTACAATGTATAAATTGAAAAAGAGAAAAAGAACAGTTTACACAAAACACAAGCACAAAACGTACCAGCACACAGTACAGTAAATAATTCACTGCTAACGCTTGTGGTAAGAAACAGAGACAACTTACCAATATGTTACGATAAATGCAAAAGGCAACACACAGTAAGTTCACTTACCTAGGCTGGATATGAGGGGCTCTACACTATATTCTGACACTGTTTCTTTATGGCACATTCTAGAACATTACAGTTATTCTGGCAAGTAATAAATCATACAAAAATTGTACACAATGTAAAAGTCTTCAATTTTATACGGTCATATAACAGCTACTGACAAGAGTTTTCTAATTAGTAATTTTTAATGTGTAGGCATCTAAATGAAGTTCAGTAACAAGCATTAATCCACCAAATCATTTAAAACAATACAAATTTTTAAAAGTCATGATATATAAACACTGTTTAGGTAAAGTCATGTATGTTCGGTTTTAATTAATGTTAATAACAAGTGTGCATACTTTGTACCCAAGACTGGTGTTTGTTACAATATAATCTAAATTGTAACTATGATACTCAATAAGTAAATTAAATACAGATGTTTATTAAAATTTATTGATCTTCAGCAATACGCAATTAAAAATTTATTTACCTATTACATTTTATAAACGATTTTTAAATTATTACAACTGTAGCATTAATTTTTATATTCAAATTGGTTTTGTAGTACTGCATGTCCGGATAGTACATGGAAGAATACTTTGACATTTTCGGAATTTGAAAATAACATAGTTCACTAGAATTATTCCTGTGTCTTTCAAAATAGCAACCCTTTCATAAATTAATAAAATTACTGTAGATGTTTTCAAAATAATAGTAATCTTGTCACTATAGGTAAAAACAAGTAGGCTTACTTGAAGTTGTTACTATTTTTCGACTAGTTCGCAAACAAAAAAAGGCATTCAACCAACGTGATTTAATGTGTTTTATGCACTGTTGGAAAAAAAACTTACGTGGATTTCAATGTTTTTTTTTAAATAGTAGCTGTTATCTTAACCACGTGAGTTAGTCTCCAATCTTTATTAAAAAGAAAAGCATTAGTACAGATAAAATATTTCAAATATTCCACTTGCTCACTCAATGGCCACGAAAAATTCCGAACACAACCAAAACAGCAACAAAAGAATATTATTCAAAATTTGTATTGGTAAACAGTTCCACCAATGCTGGTGTTGGGCATTAGTTTATTTCAGGGATCTCCAGTTTTCCCTGCCTCTGCGTTCCATCACTACTGCACCATCTCACCCCATCCATTCTTCGGGCTGCCTGGGTGGTTCTCGGGTAGAATTGCCGGCCCTACTGTCGTTCCGGCATTCTCTCTTCCAATCACAACTAACTTTTCGTCTCTGAGCCAGCTGGCTGACAAACATACGTAATATAGTTCAAGACATGTTCTGTTTCATCCTGGAGTTGTCTTGAAACATACTAGACAAGTAAACAATTTCTTGCAAAAATTTCAAGTAAACAGTCAGAGGTAGGAAAAACAAAAAATGGAAGATGGCAGGTATTGGACTGGAGAGGTAAAAAATTTAGCTGTCTCAAAAGGTACTGTAAGCTCCAAGGGTACAGATAATTAAACCTAATTTACAGGCTATTTACAATAAAGTGAACACTTTATGAAGCCCATCTAAAATATACTTTCAGTTAATTTTTATTTTTACACCACTTGTTAATATTAACTACAACTTACAGACACAGACAAAGTTGGACGACACATTTCCTTACCTTGAAGGTGTGTGTATCCTCAAGTACTTACCTGTGAGTGCGTGTGTCCATGTCTATCCAATATTAAGTTTTAACTAGTAGTCTAGTAGCCAAACAGTCAATTTCCCACCCATTTGTCAATATTAAATGCAGCAATGTTTCATTATGCTCAAAAGTTAGCATCGATGATGCAATAAAATGTAGGCTATTTATTAAGTTTTAATACTTTTTGGGAGGATCTTAGAAAGTGCATACTTACAGCCTGAAAAGTGCACTCTTTTAAGTCTATATCACAATGAGGGCACTTTTTAACACCTTAACATACGTGTAATTTCAAAAACTAAATATATTGCATGTTACCTTTATAAATCCATGTTCTGTACAGTGGAAATGCCAGTGAAGGCAAAATTATCTTGATATCCTATAAAATGTTGGAAACAAATGATGATTCATAAAGTATCAACAGAACTCTCAGATAAGTGCAGTCGTTCATGGGAAAGATTATACACACTGTGAATATTCTGTAATGGTGAGTAACAACAGTTAGAGGGAAAGAGAGGCATGAAGACATCTCACTGAGCAGTGTTAGCTAGCAACATACACAAAGGGAACTCCACAACCCCCTGTGATGAGGACCCTAGACATCTGTTTACTTCACATATTTAATTTAGCATTGAAGGACAAAGACAGCAGTTTCAACTGCTTTTACCTTGAAGACATAGTGTGTAAGAAGAAGATACAAGACAGTCACACCAAACATGCAACTTAATAATCTAGGCACAGTTGGAGGAGGTGTCTTGTTGCACAATTTATGGACAGAGAATAACCATCACGAGAAATTTCTGAACATTTATGAGCAAGTACTAAACACAACTTGTGAAGTACAACTACATTTTAAAAAATATTTTGAGTAACAAATAAGAACACAAAAGACAGAAACATCATAAAAACTACAGGTGCTGTGTTTTTGGAAGGTGACCTTATATGAAACCACCAAGTGTTATGCACATCCTTTAGAAACATGAGCATGCACTGTTACTGTATTAAAAAATTATATGTCACAAAATACTGGGATATGTAAAATCAACTACCTTTTCTCAATCAATTCTTGTGATGCTTCCTCAACACAGTCCTGCTCAGGGTCGGAACTTTAAAAAACAAAAGAACATAAACATTTAATGTGCAAAAAAAAGTTAATTGTAAAGTAAGCAAATATAAAACTAAGAAACTAAAAGTAACAAAATAGTTACGTATACAATCAAAATAACAGTACCTTTAAAGCTGTTTGACAGCAAAAAATATATTGGTTTAGATTTGTACCAAACACTGCCCAGTTTGTAGATATTATGACACTCTTGTCATCCTACAATTTTGGCTAAATGATGTCTTAAAAGTTAAAACAGTATTGAGTTTAAAACCAACCCACAATAAAAACTGACTCACCTACAGACATAACATAATTTACAGTGATTACGCATTACATAAGGTCATTACTTAAATCTGTAATTTCATTCACACAAATAATTTCACATTTATAAAAAAAATTGTTATAGTCATTTTCACAAATTTTTTTAAAACTACAAAATTACTTTCACATGTGACATACGGCCGATATTAATCGCTGATTTAAAATTATTGCTAGTGAGCGGTAATAAAGCATCTTTCTTGATGACTTGACTATGAGGATCGACAGAGGCACAAGAGCCAGCGGCACGTGGCCTCAGTAGCACTCTGTATACAGGAGTTAAGAAGTGATTGCCGCGGTGATTGCCAGTAGCCACAGGAGCACACAATACTTTCTTTGGCAAGTGAGCAAAAATTAGAATGGTGTATTCAATGGAGTGACATTTCCTTTCTTACATAATTATGCACATAGTTAGCCTTAAGAGCCTAAAAATGTTTAACTTTTAAGCATCATTATGCTATACTACAATATTCATATCCCTAGACAACATTTATTTACTGAATAAATATTTCATTACAGCTTAAGCAGTATTTGGTACAAATGTAAAATTATTAAATTTTTGATGTAGAGCAGCCATAAAAATTAAAATAAAAGGCAAAATATAATATTACCTACAGTGTTTGGCAGGCAAAATTATAATAATAAAAATCAATAATATGATGTAAAAGAAAGCTGAATTACTGTTAACCAGAAAAGTCCTTGTGCATATAATACAAGATTAATAAACTCCAATGGTGTCACCGTAAGTAGAAAAGAATAAATAACGCTCTTCTGTAAATTTGTGATTTAATAATAAAAAAATAACGTGCTTCTGTAAACTTATGATTCATTATATACGTACAGTATATCATTGTAACTTACTCAGGGTAAAAAAGTCCTAATATCGCGATACACAAGAGAACTAATTTTAAAGTCGAAAATGTATTTCGACTTCATGAATAAATTATGTCTTTCAGCAGTAACTATCACACTAAAAATTTAAACTGTACAGGAAATAAACAGAAAATCACATTAACTTTACATAAACCCTTACTTCTCAAAAATTATATTTTATTTACAAATAAAAACTACTTTCCAACCTGCGATACGAAGCCTGATAAAAATTAAATGAACGACAGTTAGACTTCAGCAATGCAGAATTTAAAATGAACTATTTCACTGTCTTCTAGTTCAAATATGCCATTTTACTGTGTCATGTGAGCACAGTTCTAGAAATGTGAAAATGGAAGACGGGGAGGAGTTAGTCATGTTCATTGTGTACAGCCAAGAAACACAACGGAGCGTATGAAGCACCATCAGTCACAGAACAGAGGGGCACCATAAAGCAGAAGCAGCTACACCCATTATTAAATTTTTATATTTGATATTTCGTTTCCTATGAGCAAATAACTCTGAGGTATGGAATAAGTCAAGATGTAGTACAGTCAAGAGTTAAAATAATACATGAAACCATACTTAAATAATATATAAAATAATCACTGTACAGACTTTTTAATAACAAAATATTTTTGCACCATTTTGTTCGAAAGCCTTACGTGGACATCAGTATCCCTGTTTCAAGGTTATTGGCAGAGTGTGTTTGCTCAGACACATATCTCACTTGACTGCACCAATAGTAGTACGGCTATTGAGACACCATAAATTCGCAATTAGCCAGCAAACCCCAAGTAAGCGAGAGTTGAAACATAAAATCTCTTCTGCAGTCAACAAGGAGGATGGAGTGCACTAGCTCAACATCTAGATAAGGGTGGATATAGGGGTAGAGGCAACAATAGTAAAAAGATACAGCGGGTCTGGCGGAGGACGGGACGGAGACTACAGTCAATGCTGGTTAGGACGGTTAGGGAGTGGAATTCGTTGCAAGAGGATGTGTCGGACAGTTTAGGAAGGCTTTGGAGAGGATGTGATAGGGGTACTGGGCGCTTGCCCAATAGCAACAAAAAAAAATTATTTTAATATTATTGATATATCAATACTGATACCATTTCACAGTTGTCAATCCACTCGGTGAATGTGTGATCATTGACATGGCATACAGGGTCTAAACAACAACTGAACGAAAGTACAGAGCACTGCACCAGTGTTATAGACAAACTGCCTACCGTACGATACACAAGTTGCATAGCAATAGGCATTATTTTACAAAATGCTAACAAACACTTACCAGCTACATTCACATCAACTTTAAATTTAAAAAAAAAAAAAAAGACTTTCATATATCAAACAGTTCCTATTTACGTTCAGAAAAGCATTCCCAAACCTTACTTTAAGTGTATGTACCCCCCTTAATGATAGCGCCAGACTAAGTCACGTGTATGTTTTTTGGCATATTTTGCAGTAAAGAATCATCTCCAAAAAGATGTTTGTCTAATTAATAATCATGCTGTATATCGTCCAGTAAAAATTCATCAGATCAGGTTTCTTAATTCGATACATGCTAATGAAAATTTAGAATCATTTAATAATGCCTTGTCACACTGTAATGGCAAGAAAGACACAAAAATTTCACATCAGAAATGCAACTCTATTAAAATTACATAGTAGTTTGTATTCTGATGGCCACATACAATGAGCACTTATGATATCAGTTCGCTATCTGTGTACAGATATGTCTTCAGCTGCGACTACTAGTCTTGCAAATTACAGACTTTTTGTGTTGTAGTACTAACTTATTTCTGATTGTCCCATGTTTGAATATCACTTTAACAATCACACAATCTGAGGTAGATCTTCCATGACAGGAGAGATAAAACCTAGACTCCTCTATGTACTATAAAGGAGTTACTCCAAGCTGTACCATGTGAGAGAAGTACACCAGTGTTGTGATATTTGAATGACTTTTGAAACAGGGGTTTATGACAAACTGAAGTGTATTTTTAGACGCACGCCATTGCTAGTGATTGCTTGAGAGTCGCAGACAACCCTCAGTTACGTAAAAGGACTAGGCACGAGAAAATGTCGTCAACGGAAGTTTCCTACCATTGTCTGTGTCACATTCGTTTTGTTGTCCTGTTTACAACCACTTCTGATGCTGTGTTCATTTACGTTGTTCTCGTCTTTGTCCGCCATTTTCGCCTTTTTTCGTGCACCTTGATTGGTACTTTAGGTCCTTGGCCTTTTCCACATGCCTTTGTTTTTTTACTTTGCATTATACACTCACTATGTTCCTATTTCAAAATGAATTGTACACGCTTAAGTCATTTTAAGTAACTGTGGGTTTTCCGTGAATTAGCAACATTCGCTAGCAATGGCAAGTACAAAAAAAAACACTTCAATTTGTTTTAACACTTGCCTCACAATCGTAAGGGTCGTGGTTCTATTTCCAGCTGTGGGTATCTTCAGTTAAGGTTTTTCAGGGTTTTCTTAAACATTTGGATAGTTCCTTAACGCAGGCCCTAACCAATTCCTTTCCCCTTCTCTCAGTGCATCACATTCAAATCAAAGGTTATGTCATACACCCAGAAACTAAACAAATTCCTTGAATTAGCCTTGTCGCAATGGTCTAGTTGAGAGGTAGGCCTATATTATTATTAATTTGGCCTTACTCTGGCTGACATCACAAACAAAATTACAGTAACTGATGAACATATATACGCCTAATCCTTAAAACAAAAAAGTAACTCTTTCAGAAGCTACACCTGTCTTAAGTTCTCATAAGGTTCCCCGATGGCAGAGAAACTTCTATTAACTAATGACAACCTGCCTAACTTCTATTAACCAATGACAACCTGCCTCTACTTGTAACAGAACAGATGACACGCTTACCAAGGAACAAAAGGCAGAAGTAAATTTACCACTACACTCAAACGCACTTAGCTAAGATGGATTTCAAAATGAACTACAAATAGGGAAGAATATGTTTTAATTACCTCTTAAATTTAGCTAAACGAGATGCTATGCAATTTATTTATTTACGTCACCAACTAGAGCAATTAAGTTTCAGAAGACCAAGATTTTATTTACTAACTTATATATTCTATACCTAGTACACAAGATGTTCTTGAATAACATTTAAATCTCTTTGTCACGTTGCAGAGTGTACTGATCAGTAAAATGATAAAACACATTGGGTTACAGAGGCTAGGAAAAGCCTGTAAGCTGACACACAAGTTACAGTATAGTCTGTGAGATTCGTAATCTATGCTGAAATGCTACAAACCACTCCAGGCGTATCCGTATGGCTTCATGATAAAGTATTACGATGGAGTAATTTGTGTACTGGAATAAATGTTGCAAACCTTAAAAACAACTGCTGTGAATAACATCAACTTGTCTGTTGACTGCATTCATGTACTGTCATGTAGAAAAAAACTGCTACACATTTTGTAATGTTCAAATGTCATTTCCATTTTTCCTCTTATCAATGTAACAGTTGTACATGTCCTGGCCATTCTCATTGGCACTCACAAGCTTGCTTGCAGGACCGGACTATTGCTGGTTGACAGATGTGAGCGCCCCTAACGTGTACTGTGTGGTACTGAGCGATGATGAGGGTACTGGGGTGATTACAGAGCTACCCTGAAATGAAAAGACACTGGAAACTGCAGATCCCTGCGACATTTCGCCAACTTGCACAAGAATCCCACATGCGAGATCCTGTGAGTGACGTCTACCAGACATCAAACCAGAATCACCTTGGCAAGACACGAACATTAGCCTA
The DNA here is from genome assembly GCA_003012365.1 of Medauroidea extradentata. Classification (NCBI taxonomy): domain Eukaryota; kingdom Metazoa; phylum Arthropoda; class Insecta; order Phasmatodea; family Phasmatidae; genus Medauroidea; species Medauroidea extradentata. The sequence continues at coordinate 7,163 of PNEQ01000963.1, read as the reverse complement.
CAACCGATACACTTATATGCACAGCAGCCCCACGGACTATCAACTCAGTCTACTTGACATGCTGTCGTAGTATAGCCACATCAAGGAAGAGTGAAAATTTTATAAATCAAAACTAGTGTGTAGATTAGGTCAGTATGTCATATGAAATGAAGAAATTAAGACATAATTCACGGGAATTCTCTGTACTGTAACAGGTTGTGAAATTTTAATACTTTTATGGCATATAGAAAATATGAGCTGGTGGATTCAGTTTTACAATTCAATATCAGTAAAGTGGTATTCAACAGTAAAATAAAACCTATCCAGTCTTTTTTTACTTTGCGATAGCACATATGGTAAACTATAAATGGGTTTTCAAGTAAAGTACATTTTAAAATGTATTATTTGAAACTGGTATTGTAAAATAAAAAGGAGTAAATGGTTTTTATTTTACTATTTAATAGGCTACCACTATTCAGCATCGAATGGTAAAATAAAAGCATTCTACTCTTTTTTTAACGTGCAGTAGGTACTACATTGACATAATAGCCAACTTTTTTTTTAACTATCCCTGCCCGAAAATCCGTGACATTCGTCTGGATTCACTGTCAGCGTCACGACTGACATAAATTCTTTGTTTACATCAGCAGTATTGGGATGTAAAAAATCCTAGGATGACAAAGGATGTGAATCACACCTCACCCTTGCCTCGTGGCGCAAGTTGCTGAGCTAGCATGCATTCTACTCGCTCACAACTTACCTTAATCATTCAGTGATGACCCTATCAGTTAATAGGAGCTTACAAAATGCAGTAGGTATAATCTACTTCGAAACATTGATAATGTGATCAGATTTAGTCAGTCGTTGCATTTTTACGTTCTTTTTTTTTTTCAAGCATACTAAAAACTTCAACAGTTGTTTGATGGTGAATTATTTATAAATGTGATGAAATCTGGAGAAGTAGTATATTTCAATTGCCGTAGACCAAGTTTGGTTAGTGCAGATATCCTTTTGTACTGGTACAATAGGCAATAAGGCATTACAACTACATACTAGTAACGCATACTATACAGACATGCTAGAGTTTACATAAACAGATTTTCTTTTGTATACACATGCAGAAGCCTACGTTTGTTTACTGTTTACACGCTCTTTCGTGTTTCGTCTGTTGGTGGCTACCTACCCTGCTGTCGAGCAGAATAAACCAGAGTAGATCCGGCAAAGAGATCTAGCTGAATATTACTTAATTACAAAAATGTTTATTCTTCTACTAAGAAAAATGTTCAGAACCGTAGGTAAAAAGAAAGTATTTGCGATGTTAATTAAGTATGTTGTGATTACAGTTAGTTAATACTGAGAGGTGAAAACACTTCAGATAGTAAAATTCATTACACGCAGCTTCTTATATTAATGGGCAACTGAGACAGTCTTCTATAGATTCCACTGAGTTAATCTGTTCATACTGCCAACCTTTACCTGGAGCAGATTAAATCTCAAGAAGATTACCTTCTATGCAATACTGGTCTTAGTAAATAAATGTCTGTGTGTCAACAAACAAAACAAACAGCATGTCTTCAGTGTTCCCTTATAATTTATAACCTTAGTCAACTACAATGTCAAAACATTTTTTGTAAAAACATGAAATTGGCTACACAAAAAGTTTCTTCCGATACGTTTTACACGTACATTAATTCCTTTGTGCAACTTACATCAATCCTGCAGCAGAAAAATGGCTTTCTCCGTCCTTCATAATAAGTCTGAAACAAACAATATAGAACCACAGGTCCTAATTAAATGTTATAACGATTTCTTCAAGGAAATTTTCCATTTATTCTCCACAAATGCCACTGACCACACAAAAGATATATAACGCGGAAACACAATAAAGGAAACAAACAACTCACTGATGCTCAGCAGCTGAGATATTCCTCGCTAAACGTCAGTTGATTACATGGCTAGGGAAAGGGAATAATTCTAAATTTCCCGAAACCCACACGTGTTAAACATATTTCATAAGAGTAGAAAGAGTTTTTAAGTCTTGTATTTGCCCTACAAAAAATACAATATTTTTTAGATTTTCTACTAAACTTAAAAAAACGTTGATGCTATGTTTTTCACAGGTAATTGCAATACACCTTTGTACATAATTTAGTTTTAACATGTTGGTACATTCTGCATTCAATTGTTATTGTTTGTCAACAATGAGGCATTGAAAATTCGCGTCGCGGCACGTGAAGCGTTGTACAAAAGCGTAAATGTGTGGCGAAAGTCAGTGATACGTATCGTATTTGTATTAAATTTACTTACAGATAAGCCATGATAATTTAATTGGCAAATGAATGACATCAGTGACATTGTATTTATGTTTTTTCTTTCATATTTCCGTTTTTTATGGAACATTCTGAATTACTGGTCTAATGAAGAAATACAGACATGTGTTGAATCTGACAGTAAAATGTTAAATATTCTTCACAAAAGTACAAATTTCATTGTTGTAAATAAAGACTATGATGTCGTAATCAATTCAGATGATCCATCTGTACAGGTAATTATATTTATTATTCTGTAGCAATGTTTGGCCTGTACGATAACTAAGGGAATTTTTAAGCGATGGGGGGAAAAAATGAGAAGAATAATTGGGTGTGGAGGAGAACGGAGAGAGGTAGATAGTCAGTGCTGGTAAGTAAGTTGAGAGAGGAGTTGGTGACTGTAAGAGGAGTTGAAAGGTTTAGGAAGAGACTGGAGTATTGGCCCTGGGAGGAGTCTGCTCGATACCGGGCGTTAGTCCTTTTGTTAATGTTAAACTTATAATTATTATCATCATCATCAAATACGTTTAAATTAACCCATGTCCACTTGCCTTCAGCCTTTCGTTTCCTATAATTTCACTTGGGCCCTTAACCTTTTCAAAGCTGATTGTGTATTCATGGATTCGGACACCCTTCTTAACTTAGAAACTTAATAATAGAGTAAATAATGATAATTATAATAACAGTAATAATAGCTTGCAGTTTGACTGCTGCTGGTGGCATGTATACACTTCCTTTGGTCCCTATCAAGAATGTTACTAAACCCTCTAACATTCCTCTCAGACAGCAGATCCTCCCAATATAACGTATAATTGTATATAAGTTTAAGTGAAGTCAACAAGAAAGTACGGCAGTGGTAGAAAAACTTTTGATCATTGTTTGTTTTGAACAGTCTGATTTAATGAATTAACATTTGGTCATAAATTTATAGAATGCAAAGCGAACATATAAAAATATTAATCATTTATCTCACGATTGGGCAGCCGTCCAGTGGCAAGCTATAACAGCTTCCTCAGTCTTCTACCAAATAATATAAATATAAAAATAAAATAATAAATAATTAAACCTCTCATTAACGTTCCTACCCTCTTCACCTTCACCAACTCCTCGAAAAGTAAATTCCATTCTTTCACCAACCTCCTCAGCATAGACTGCCCAACCTGTTGTGTTTGTCATCGTATGAGTCTTCTCACGAATGTTCTTTCATCCTCTATATTCTACCATAGTTAACATGCAGCCCAACTTACCCCAGCCTCCCTCTCCATTCACCACCCAGTACATCCTTACCATCCTATCCACTCTCCTCTCTCTCAATTAATCCACCCTAATTCCTTCAACATCACAGATGGCAGAGAGTTTCCTTTGTCTTTATCAGCTTGCCTTTGCCGTCTTCAGTTATCCCTCTTTGACCACTGTAGTTCCGCTGCTGCACAAATTCTATTTCCAAAAGGGGCAGTACCATTGCAATATACCTTTATCTATTCCTTCACTGCAATTTCGTATGCAATTGGGCATAGCTATATAGACATTCAAAATCTGTTACTTTTACCTTAAATGTCAAAATAATTTCTATGATAAAACATTGCAGGTCATGAAACTAGACATAGGTAGGCTGTAGATCCTATTTAGCATGAATTACTTTACTGTATTTCTTTTTTGCATAATTTTTTTTTACTAAGCTTGTTAGAAAACAAGGACAATTTGTAAAGTGAGCTTGTGTCCCACACAAATATTAACTGGTGAAGAGTTATTTACATTAAAATATGATATAATGGAACAAATTTGACAAACTACACAGTAAAAATATTCAGATTTAACTATTTGCAAAAGTTTCCATTTATCGCTAATAGGAAAGGAAAATCTTTCTGGCAGAGGAATGAAATATTTAGTTTCATTAGCCTGTGTCAGATGTTGAATAGAATTTTTATTTCTGAAAAGTTATGTACATTGTGGTTTTGAACTTTACAGAAAATTTAGGCCTAAGTTATTTATTTTTAATAAAAATATTTCAAAATTATCTTTTTTTAATAGGTGACACTGCAAACACAGCTTCACAGGATGTACCCAGAACTAGTGAACCACAGCTTAAAACATGACTTTTATTTTGTACATCGACTGGACTACGCCACAAGTGGTGTAATTTGTATTGCTCTAAACAAGAGAGCATGCTCTGACGCTACTGCTTGTTTTCATGCGAGAAAAACAAAGAAATACTACTTGGCATTGCTGCGTGGTCACGTGGGTCAAGAGTGCATGCAGATAGACGAGGCAATCGGCACAGATAGCCGTGAAGGGTCCGGCAACCACAGCATGTGCACTGCGTCCAGCCCGCACTGCGAGTCTCCGCGGCCCGCACTGACACGTATCCTGGTCATGCAGCGAGGGTTGTACGATCTTTATCCTGCCACCAAAGTGCTGCTGAGGCCCATCACTGGACGGCGCCATCAGCTTCGAGTGCACTGCGCCAGCGTCGGCCACACGATCGTGGGCGACTACACCTACAGCAATCGCAAAGATGTCACACCTTACAGAATGTTTCTGCATGCTTACAGGTGAGTTGTTTTCTTCAGTTTTATGTAGGTTGGTATTGGAACAGTATAACTTGGTTCACAGATGAATGTCAACCTTTGTTGTTAATTGCCATCCACTGATTTTCATTAACTTCACTGGGTCACATTGTTGTAATACCTATAACAATCATCCACTCTTGCTGAAACTTTAATTTTCTTTATTTCTTAGTTTATTGACATGATTTTGTTCCTTTGCAACGTTAAGGCTATAGTAGTGTCTTACATTGTTATGGTGGTGACATATTTTTAACAGGATTTATCAATGTTTGCATTAGTAAAAAAACATAAATAACAGACTGTGTGTGAAGTCATTGGTTTTTTTTATTAATATTATTTAACATTAAAATACACCTTTAACTTTGCGGTGAAATTCGTGACCGGACTATAGTCAACTTGTTGCAAACGAGGAACAAATAAGTAGTCCAGTTACAAAACTCGTCTTGTCCACTTTCACTAAAACTGAGCAAATCGCAAAAAACTGATTTGCGTGCCAATTTGTGACACGGCCAAATCAGTTTTTCAAAGTGTTTCTGTTATTTAATATGGCGAGTTTTGGAAACTGTCATCACGTCAATTTTAGCACACGTTTAAAAGCTGCAGAAATCTGTTCAGAACTAATTTTTCCTTGGTGAGGGACAAGGCGAGTTTTGGAACTGGACTGCTCATGTGTTTATAGTGACATTTTGAATTATGATTGGTGAATAAACACAGTCGAAAGTTGGGATAAGAGCTGAACATTTTGTAGCACGTATGATCTGTTAAGTTTTATTCAGGTGAATAGTATGTTACTTGGACGATTGCCCTTATTTAGTTTCAGATTGCAGGTTTATTATTGGTTGACTGGTGTACCGGTACTTATTACTTATCAACTAGTGATGGCACCACTTCCATACTTTTGCCAGTCTTTAAACATGCATGTGCTGTGGTAGAGTGAGCGAAGGAGAGGCATGAAGGAAGAGCTTTCTTCATAAGGGTGGCAGACTTGCAGAGGGCTATCCCCACGTGGTTTTAGTAATTTCTTGCAAAATGTGTGATTTCACAGTTTAGGTTTCTGAGAGAAGAGTGCTGATGGCATATTGATTTTCCTAAACATGTTTGTCATAAGTGTTGCTTGGTTAAATCAACTAAGAGGCATTCCAAAGTAACCTTTAGCGTATCACATCCTTCCTATCACGTCTCCTCCTCTGTAAATCTTCTCAAGCCCTCTACACATTTCTTTTGACTCTTCAAAACGTGCATTACCCCTTCTATCACTGTGAGAAAGGACCTATCCCAGCAGCCGTTCAGAATCAAAGAAGCATGCTAGAGGGTGGGGCAAACAATTTGAGGGCAGGTACGACAGGGTTTGACTCTTCCACAGGGGGTGTGGGCATGTTTAGGGCGCGGTCTACCGCTATTTTCATCACCATGTTTTTATTTTTCATTTGTACCAGATATTTTTTTTTCTTATTTTAGACATAAAATGTGACTAAATTTTGCTCTAAAGAAATTTTTTTATCTCTCATAGTTTTCTCGTAATAGCTTGTTAAAAATCAAAATTTGTGTGTTTCCGTTTTAAGGACTACGCTAAAACCAACTGACATACCTGAGTGAAAAAATTGACAGTGGATAAAGACGTCGCGGGCTACAATGTCACGTCCATAAGAACAAGGAATAAAAATTTTTTGCATTTGCAATAAAAATGCTAAAACTTAAAATAAAAATTTTAAAAATTCGTAATTTTTTAAAAAAATTCTAAAATATTTTATTTTGTGGTTAAACACAGCTGACTTTGTAGCCTACAACATCGTTATTTACTGAGAATTTTTTTAGTTTGGTAAGTGAGTTGGTTTTAGTGTTGTCCCTAAAATGGAAACATGCTAATTTTAGCTTTTAGGGCGCGGTATACCGCAATTTTCATCATCAATATTTTATTTTTTATTTGTACTACATATTTTTTTCCTTATTTAGACACAAAATGTGACTAAATTTGGCTCTTATGAAATTTTTTATCTCTCATAGTTTTCGCGTAATGGCTTGATAAAGTCATATTTTGCATGTTTCCGTTTTAACGATCACACTAAAACCAACTGATATACCAAACTGAAAAAAATCACAGTGGATAAAGACATTGCTGGCTACAATGGCATGCTCATAAAATTAAAGAATAAAAATTATTTGTATTTTTAAAAAAATTATTGAATTTTTTAAATTTAAATTTTTAGTTTCAGCATTTTTTTAAATTCAAATAATTGTTATTCTTTAATTTTATGAGCATGACATTGTAGCCTGCAATGTCTTTATCCACTGTGATTTTTTTCAGTTT
>PNEQ01000961.1:28247-49038 GCA_003012365.1 Medauroidea extradentata | reverse complement strand
GCTACTCAAGCGACATCATGTAACAACTCTTAGAACTATTCCTATGTTCGACTGTAGTGACACTTTTATCCTATAATCCTATTGTATTGGTAATTAAAAGGTATATTTTTATATCAAATGGATTTCAACGTAATGTGTCAGTAGAGAAATATTGATTTCACTTACCGGCGCAGTGCCTAACGGCGGAATGCCTAACGGCCCAGTGCCTAACGGCGCAGTGCCTAACGGCGCAGTGCCTAACGGCGTAGTGCCTAACGGCGTAGTGCCTAACGGCGTAATGCCTAAAATGCGTGTTAGGGATAGTGCCGTTAGGCACTGCGCCGGTTCCCCTAAAGAACTTCCTTGAGTTAGAAAATTTTCTTGGTCAAATTACTAGCAATCTGTTAGTTCACTAAAGGTTAGTCAAGTTGTATTTGAGTATATTCACTCTATTTCCTTTATGGATGAAAGTAAAATACCCTGGAATGCTACTTAAACCATTGCTGTTAAATTTTAGCTCTCCCTGAGCCACGATATTATGTTTGACTCTATTGAAGTCTCATAGAGTGAATTTGTGTTGTACAATTTTTTTTTCTTTTTGACATTTTCCATTAACTATTCAACTCGCAAAGTCAAAAATAATAAAAAAATCTTGTAAAACCAACACCAAATAAACTGTAATTTATATGCATGTAATACAGTTTACTAACTACAGACTCCAAAAAACATTATTTGTTACTAGAGCGTTTCATTAGAAAAGTGTTGAAAAATCAATTTACATACACATACATATCAGTAGTTCATGAAAAAAAGTTCAATAAGAAAAAAAATGTAAAACACAAATTCAAATTTCCAACCTTTCCGAACAATTCGAATTTAAACTACCCGCCACGTCCGCCGCCGTATTGTTAAATTCAGGGGCCAGCCGCTAGCTGCGCTGCAATTGCAGGGCTTACTCGGTCAAAGATATTAACATGAAAGATACCCTTAGAGTAAATATAGCTGCATATGAAATTGTGTGTTCAACACAAAGATGTTAGAAGCGTCCAGATGGAGCATGTCGCCGGGAATTGTAACCAAACAAACGCTTGACATAGCTGGTATCAATATGGCCGACTAATTAAAAAATTTAGGAAATATTAGTTAGGTGTGTAAACAGGGCTAAAATATAGAGTTATCAACCTAAAACATCAATTAAAGAGCATAATACATTAATTTACCATAAATAATACCAGTCTGATGAGTACTTTTGAGGTTAAAGCAGTATGGCGGCTGGAAAATTTGGTGGCTACCTCTCCCCCCTCTTGGCTTCACTCCCCTCGCCATTATTCAGACCTTATGCTACCCCCGTGGTTCAACATGTGTCACGTGACTTTAGTGAAATATGCGCGGGAAATTTGAAATAACAATGAGAGCAAAGATAATAATTGCTTAGTAATCACAACTATGTTGGGTTATTTTGGTCCCTTATGAATTTATGAACTAAGCAGAACACACTACCATATTATCGCATAGTATAATTGCGTAGAAATTTCAGAACGACAAATGTAAACAATGTTTGCCACGTTACTGTTTTCCTTAACCCAGCTGTTTTTAGTAAAATGTAAATATTAACTACATACTTACTATAAGGATTTGAACAGAGATCTTGGTGACACCACATGACTAAATATATATTCTGGAAGGTACGTCATGAGTTTCAAACAATACGACTGCATTTTTATGACGAGAAAACATAAATAAACGACACCAAACTCTCGATGACCATGTTGGACACACATTTGTGACATCATGTTCCCTCTACTATATATTACCTCTATGGAGATACCGATCTAGTAACACCTTCTTTGTCTATGGTGTTGAAGCAGATGCACTTATTGACTCTGGGAGTTAGGGCAGTTTTATCAACAGTCAAATTGTGAAATTTAGGCTTTTAAAATGCCTTTCCTCTAACATAAATGTTGCAATAACTTCGACATTTTATTCGATAGTTATGAAGTCTGTTATGTAAATCTGATAATTTCCATCCTAGCTGCATGTCATGTAGTATCTGTGTACTAATATTGTTTGGGTTATGATTTCTTAGTCAACACAAATCTTTTGATTTAGTGGCCACAAAAAGCCTCTAAAAATCTGCAGCTTTGCCCATGATAGTGTTGAAACAGTTCGATTATTTTCTAATCACTCGCAAAACGTAAAACCTATCGCTGTGAAATCTAGGCGTTATTCTTTTCAAGATAGACGATTCATAGAGTCGGAAATTCAGAAATTATTAACAGAAGGCATAATAGAAGAAAGCAATTCACAGCGAAAGGGACGAGTTGTGATTGTAAAAACTCAACATCGAAAACCTAGAATGTGTGTTGATTATTTATTCTCAAAAGATAAACACAGATTTATAATGCTTGATGCATATCTCATCCCCCAAATTTAGGAAATTTAAACGAAATGGCTAAATATTTCTTTAGCACAATTGACTTACGGTCAGTATACCATTAAATACTCATTTCTGAAGAAGACAAACTGTATACAGCATTTCCGGCATGTGGTCAACTCTATCAATGTAAGAGAATGCCGTTCGGTATAACTAATAATGTTCTTTCATTAAAAAAAACAATAGACTATCATATGAAGAAAGAAACAGGAGAAAACTGTTGCTTATCTAGTTTAAATGGCTGTTGGAGGAGAAGGAAGAAGATCACAAAAGAAATCTAGACAGTTTCATGGAAGCAGCACATAATTATAATCTTAAGATAAATGATCAAAATCTAAGTTTGGGAAATTTTCTGTAAATTTTTTGAGTTGCGTTGTTTCAGATAATGAAATAAAACCTGATCCAAACAGACTACAACCACTCACGTCTCTTCCGAAACTTCTTGAACTTACGCCCCTTCGCCACACATGCCAATGTTTGCTCGTTATTTCAGCATGACACCGAAATTCTCGGAAAAAATTCAAATAGTCAGTAATGGGTTGAGATTACCTTTGCCTCAAGAATAGGTTCAAGCTTTTCGCGAACTAATAGAAGGTATCGCAAAATCAGTAAACTCACCCTTATACCGTCTGAAGGCCGTTAGACTTGTAACTGACCAGAAGACTTTTTCCTACCATTTTCGTTGGATGGCAAAAAAAAAAAATATGACAGCTCCTTGCAAGACTTGCGCTGAACTAAACCCTCGATTCTGTAAATATGAAGGCAATTTAATTAAAGCCTTAAGTCCTTTATATCGATTTTAAGGAACCTCTCCTTCCTCTAGTAGACATAGATATCTCTTTTAACAATCGTAGATAAATTCTCCCGCTTTCCATTTGCTTTTCCTTGTTCCGACATGTCAGCATCAACTGTCATAATAAAGCGCCTGCAATATCTTTGATTCATGTTTGGCATGCCCACTTACATTCTTTTTCAGGAACTGAAGGTTTTTTCAATGCAAGGGATTGCGACTAGCCATACGACGCCTTATAATTTACAAGGGAATATGCAAGTTGAAAGGTACAACAACAGCTGTGTAATATGGAAGGAAGACTTTGTGTTTGGCCTTTAAAAACCGTGGACAGTGCAACAGTGGAAATGTGTTTTATCATAATCTCTTCAAGCTATTCGATCCCTACTTCGTCCCAGTAAGTATGAACCAACTGTGGAAATGGCCCAGCAATTGGAAGAAAATTCGAACTGTGTACGTGCTCAACAGACAGATAGACACACTGTAAAAAAGATTTGTACTTTTACAAATAAAATCTTTGGAAACCCAGTTGCCAAAGAAATCCCTTGTGTAAACTACAATGCTTGTCCTTGTAATAAAATACAACGTGTATGTTTGTAAAATTACAAGGAATAGCCTTGTAGTTGTACTTTCAATAAGGAAAAAAATAATTTAAATGCTTATTGTACTTCATAAAGAACACTTAACATATTTATCAAATAACTTTTGAATAAGCGATGTTTACACGAAATTGTTTTGAAAATAAAAGAAGTTAAAAAGTGCTAGGTTTCGAACCACTCTCCCCACGCTTAGCTTCCACGCATCTTAACCCCCCCCCCTTTTTTTTTATAAAATGTTAGGCTGTATAGGTCTCAACATCGCCAACGAGTCAAAGTCCCCCCTTTACAGCTTTACTATTAGACATTTCCCCAGTTGTGACAGTTTTGAAATTACTCGAACGGACAAAAACAAATTTTACACCCAGCCAGACTTGGGAATCGAACCCAGAACCCCTCGTATTTAGATCGGTCGCTCAATCAACTGAGCTACGGAGAGTTTGCACCCCTAGACCACTTTAACTTGCGTGTTGCTAAGTCTTTATTTATTTGTATACATTCAATGTACATTTCAGTGACAATCAATTCTTTTAAAGCACGCAATTAATATAAACATTCACTTTATTCCAGAAAAATGCTTTCCAGAGGTTGTGATTTTTGATTCTGGTAGACTACACATTTTTTTCTAACTTATATATTTTTGAAAACAAAATTCTTTTAACATTATAAACTAATGATTTTACAAGGAAAATTATTTCAACATTTACAAAAGATTGTGCAACTACAAATAAGTGCCTTGCCATACTTTACAAAAAAATAATTTACAGTGCAGGAAAAACTGTTGGTATATAAGAACAAAGAATTCGTTTGTAGTATTACAAAGTTTACCATTCTAACTTCACAAACTAATTACTGTACAAAGGAAGTCTTTGAACTTTTACAAGGATTATATTTTTAGAGTGCGATAATCAACTGAGGGGTTGAGATTCACCGTGGTGTAAGTCAGTTAAAATATTTTCCTCTGTAAAACCATTTTCTGTAATCACATGCTAAATGCAGGACATTCGTGCAATATTCATATGTTGGAACCCTCCGTGAGTACCGCCTTCTTACTGATTTCACATATCTACAATTTTTTTATTATACTCGCAATCAAAGACAAATTTAAGGACATTTTATTTCCTAACTACTATATTTGTAACTCATTATTAACACACGGAAATACGAACTACATATTGCTGATATTTTAATCATACAGACTGAGACAATGCTTCAAGAGCTAATTTCAGCATGTTGCATGCACAGTGCCGCACCTAGATGTGCGCACTTGCAGTTAGCAGCCACGGGCCGCACCGGGCCCAAAAATGCCTAAATCTGCGCACTAACACATAGTAACTACAGCGCGGCGCCGCGCCTAAATATGCGCATTGCTATCTAGAAAGTACAGCAACTAGCAACTACGGCACCGCACCTAAATATGGGCACTACCACCTAGCAATCATGGAACCGAGACATGTCTAAATGTATGCACTACCACCAAGGAACCACGGCACCGCGTCGCGCCTAAATGTGTGCACTACTACGTAGCAAACACGGCGCCGAGCCGCGCCTAAATATTCACATTACCACCTATCAACTACACCGCCGCGCCTAAATATGCGCACTAACTCCTAGCAACCACGGTATCGAGCCGCCCCTAAATGTGCGCACTACTATCTAACAACCACATCGCCGAGCCGCGCCTAAATGTGCGCACTACTACCTAGCAAACACAGTGCCAAGCCGCGCCTAAATGTGCGCACAAACACCTATAAACCTCAGCACAGCTCAGAGCCGCTGCTTGTCCAAGTGGGCGACAAGTTTTAGAAAATACAGACCTTAAAAAAATACGAGTCACGTGCCACAGTTACTTTGACTGCAGATTCACACACTGTGGAACACAATAATAACTTGGTACCAATTTAAACATTTTAATCTAATACGTCGGCCTACTAAAATGTGGATATGTAATTTTGATGTTGATTTTATAGCCATATTATGATTGTATGTACTTATTAGCACAATGCTGTGGCACCATATCGAGCACATCCTCACACTGTGGACGGCAGTGGCCAACCACCGCAGAATCAATCACCTCGTCTAGTCGGCCTCGAAGGACATCGTGGTTTTCATCACCCGGCGCCCTCTGTAGTTCCAAACTTGCTTCGGGTAGAACACCCATCATCATATTGAGCACAAATATATTTTACAGGAGGTTGTTTGCCTTGACGAGGCACAGTCATCTTGACAAACTGAATCCGTGTGTACAGCAAAAACCTGCCATGACATAAAAATAGAACACGTCCTACTACGTTTCTGGGTAGGCTTTTGGATATGAAAACTGCTATGCCCAGAGACAGACCCCGGACATCGTGTATAGACGGTTTTAGAGTCGCACACTTGCGTGACCCTTAGCTTCGTCTCATCAGTATCCGTTTCATTTTCACCACGTAGGCCGAACCGCTCAATTCAGCAAACAACAGACTACAGAGAACTACTGTATATACAGTGCTCTGTTTCGGACTGTTGCAGTATATTTTGGTAGTTTTGTGGGTACCAACATTTCAGATATGTTTAATGTATAGTCAGAAGACAAGATTGTTGTAAAATAACCTTAAATGACCATTCAACCATATGTGCAGTATATTTTGTACTGCATTGTGATTGGTATAGTTTCGTACAAAGAGCAAGAACCCGTTGAAATTTCAAAATTTACTGAAGTAAGAAACAGAGTAAATCAGCAGAAGTAGCAAGTAAGTAAACTAGTTCGTGAAATAAACTACACCGTTTATTTGGTACAAGGCAGTACAGGATGATGCTTGTCAAAACTTTGGTGGACCAATCCTCGCAACTAAAATGTTATCTGAAAATAAGTGCAAAACTGCACCGTTCCTGCAGTACAGTTCACGGCACGTGACGTATAATGCAGGGCGCGTGGGTTGGAGCGTATTACCTTGGAATGCCACTGCATCTATTACTGGCAACTACATACCAGACGAGTCGTATTTAACTGGAAAGTAGGCATTGTCGGATGTTGCATTCCTAAGTAACATGATCTAACCCGCGCTCCGTGCAATATAAGTTATGAGACCTGTAGTACATGAGTGACTGTGCATTTTCGGTCCTATTTTAATATAACATATTCTGTTCCTCTAGAATTTAGGATTTCTCCCCCAAAACATTTACTTGCAAATGTGTAACTTCCTGTAATATTTTTAACCTCCAGCTGTAAGAAGGTACGTGACGCACAGAAACAAGGAACTGATTCATGTCATCAAGCAGATTTGTATCGATACCAGTGATTTCCGACATTTTCCCCAGATTTAATTCTGAAACAGCTTCATCGGGAATTATTGATAAACCACTGGTATTAAGTGAATGTACACTGATTTCTGGCGTTTTCTTACAGAATTAATACTCTGAAAAAACTTTATCGCGAATCAGTGAAAAACCACTGGTAATAAGTGTATATTCACTAATTTCAATTCACTGTGCAATGACTGACCAATAATCCTACTTTACCAGCTTGGAGTCTGTGGAGTAGGCAGTATATATTTGTAACACTGTTAGGTGTTATAATTTGTGGAAATAAAGTTGGTCGGCTACCTGCCACGTTTGCAACGCCTAGAAACAAGAATCCGATAAGAACGACACGGTCCCGCCTAAAACGGCTCCAGTCGCCAAAACAAGCAGTGTTCTTAAGCAGAGGCGGTTTTTGGTCACGTCTCAAGTTATTATTTTTTTATTTATAACCTAGATCCAAACACGTATTTATCTGCGCCAACCAGATTTTACACTGTATAGGTGCAGTAAAATCAGTTCAATAAATTAATTTGGATTAAGTAACAAAATAGATCCATTTCTGTCTATTCAACAAAACTGTTCAGTGCATGAGTATCGTCTTGTATGCAGTGTTTTTCTGGTGATGGATAGATAGGCAGATAGCTTGTTCCATGAGTTTGACTTGTGGAAGCTTGTTTGTCAAGCACTCGATAACCCGGGGACGATGGTTATCTGAACGGAGAATTGTCTTGTTACTGATCATAAGTGAAGGCAGGTGTGAGCCGTTGTGCGTCATCTAGAAAGCCACAAGTGGGGTCAGGTGTGTTGTGAGCACTTTGTCACCTAGAGAACGAGCGATGTTTGGAAGGAGGGGGAGGGGGTTGGGTAAAATATAAGTAGCGCCTGTTGGCGGCCAGTACAACCGAGCCTAGAGAATATTGTGAGACAAGACCGAGACGATGAAGGGCGGTCTGGTGGTAGTACTGATGGCCGTCGTGTCTGGAACGGCGGCCAGGAACCTCACCTTCCCTGACGGCTTCATGTTCGGTGTGGGCAGCTCCGCCTACCAGGTCGAGGGCGCCTGGAACACAAGTGGTAAGTCTCGCTTGCCCTAGACACTGAGTTACCACAGTACACTCCAACACTGCTTGCATGCTATTGCATGAGCATACTGTCATGCTTCAACAATTCGGTGCTAAGGCAAAGGGTAAGCGAGTGCAAATGTAGCAACAATAGGTATGTCAAGATTATATATATATGCACATACATATATGTACTATGTATACAGGATGTCCGAAAACAATCGCATAATAGCACACCACGCGAATCCTGGGCTAAAATGGAGAAGAAAATGCAATTGGCAAAATGTTGTACGACATTTAACGTGCACGGTGTGGCAACGCTGCATGGAGAAAGACCACTCTTACGCTCCACGTCCAAGTATTGTTATATGTATGTTATGTCAAGTAAACATTGAATCATGTTTCGACTGTTCAGGATTTTAACCTGGACCCATAATATGCATGTTATAACAGCAGTACTTAGGTAAATAAGATATCTGTGGAGCGCAGTGTGGGACTAAGTACAGTGCTATGTTGTCACATTGTGCATGTAAAATGCCATCGTACAACATTTTGCCACTAACATTTCCGTCTCCAATTTAACTCAGAATTGGTGTGGTATTCTTATTGTGCTGTTGTTTCTGGCTAAATTTTATATTATTACACACTTGTAGGTCACTAGAGGACAACAGGAAGTGTCTTCTTTATGAGACTTTTTTTCGGCCCCACACTTCTTTCATCTTCTCACTATGGATTTTCGTCCTTTCTTCAGACTAAGTTGCTCCTGTCTTGAATTTATTGACCTCTTGGCTCACTTGCCCCTTGAGTATTTTGTGTTTGGATGTTGTTTGTCTTGTATATATATATGAGTCTCTAATGCCAGCATCCTTCAGGTCTTTTCCAGCATCGGTGATCCACTTCATGTTCTGAATACTTTCTGTGTATTCCAAGATCTGTTTCGCTTGTTGGGTATCCTGCATTCTTTAGATTTACTTGTGTTCAGTGTTCTATAAGTTTTTCTTGTGGGAGCGGATTTATGTACAGGATGATTGAAAAAAAAAACCGACAACGCTTAGTGTGTTGTGCGGGACGACAAACTGATTATAATTGAATAAGGAACCCATGTCCGGAAACGCATCGTGTGGGTGGAGTAGAACGTCTATGTTAGACAACTCGTGTTCTTCACTGTTTCCTGACGGAGTAATTTCGACACGTAATTAGTCAAAACACTGTTAATATATTAATATCGGTTGATTTACATTTGAAATGTCTGCTCTCCTAATAGGAAACGGTGAATATTCACTTATTTTATCCACAAATTTTATAATTGGTATTTCTCTGATTTAATGAGTTAAAACAGCTCCATCCAGAATTAATAAGTGGTTTTTCACTAAAATAAATATTTGTAGCTGCTTCATCCGGAATCAATTAGTGATTCGTAACTTATTTAATTAGTTGAAATTACTCCAACCGGAATTGATTAAAAACCAATTGCCTGGTGTAGTGAATATTCAATTATTCTTTCATAGAACTATCTGCCTGCTTTGGAAGGAAAAGGTATAATGATAGCTTATCGTGTTGGGATATCGAGTACATGACGAAAACACATTTTACGACTTTTCATACACAAAGCACAAAGATACCTCACCAGGTTTATGAGATATCGTGGATATAGAGAAAATACATTTTAGCCCTTTTCTTCCCGTAGTGGGTGGCTGTGTTGCAAGGGGAAACCACCCTTAAATTTTAGCTGCCTCTACCGATAATATGTGTGTATATAATGTCACGGCAGTTCCCTGTCGCATCGTATTACAAATATTCTAATCCAAAATCTCGCATCAGTGTTGTAGACAATTACGCTAAGATAGGTAGTCAGAATTCTTAACAAATTATAAGGGTATTTACAGGCCCATGTCCAAAGATTTATGTGTATCAATAGGATTGCAAAAAGTTACAACCACTCCGTGGTCTTACCTGCTTTTCGGGATTTTCGGAACATATTACAATTTTCCACCCACTGAATGGCGATTTTTAAAAAGTCTTTTTTTTTGTTTATTGTTACGTAAGCTAAATTCCTATTTCAAAATCATCTAGGTATCTCAAAAGGCTTAATTAACAGATACAATGGATTAATTGAAAACACGTATTATTTTTTTTAATGCCCTTAGAGGATGAAAATTAAAAAAATTCTGAAACTACTTTTTAGGGTTATGCGTAAGCTTTTTCTGAAATAAGTCACCACAATACCTCAACGGATCTAAGAGTTATCGAAAATTGATTGAAAATACATTTTACTACCTTTCATCCCCTAAATTTTTGAATTTAACAAATTGAAAAAATTAGCAATGTGTATTTTTGTAAGCTTAATTCTGAAGCAAAATCCACTTCGATAACTTAGCGCCTTTAAGCGCGGTGGAGGATTAATTGAAAACACATTTCAACCTTTTCCACCCCCTTAATTTTCAAATTTCAAAATTTAAAAATATTTTTAGTGGTTGCCTACTGAGTAAGGGGAAGCTCCCACAAAAGTCTATATCTCTAGGTCTAGTAGTTTGTGCATAGGTACAGTTATAGTTGCATTGCCACACGCGTGGCGCAGTGCGAGTGTGTGTAACAGAGAGAGAGAGACAGTGGGTGATGTGCATGTCTCACAGGTAAAGGAGAGAGCATATGGGACAGAATCAACCACCTGAGAGTGGAGCAGGACCCGAGCCTGGAGACAGCAGATGTGGCTGCTGACTGCTATCATCACTACAAGGAGGATGTGCAGCTTCTCAAGCAAGTCGGCGTACGTATATACAACTGTACGTTCCTTCCTAAACCTTCCGTCGAGCGAGAGAGCACTACGTTAACATATTAGACTGACATTCCAGGCCGGCTCCGGAAATCCTGATATATACCATGCTTTACCGAAAACGCTCCAGAAATATTGTGATAGAAAAAATATACGGGATGTCCCTTACATATAATTTTTATAAACAGAATGTTCCGGGAGTATGTAGACGTCAATAAAGAGGCGGGTGATAGAGGGGTCCAAGACCTACCAAATAAACCAAACTTGTATAGTCCGATTTGCAACCATATAAAAGTTACTAATTTTTAAAGAAAATTTGGCTGTTCTCTACTCTGAGCTAAGTATTTACTGACGGTGGAAAAAATAATAGTCCATGTGGAGCGAAGTTTGTACAAACCAAAAATAATTAGTGTCGTCACATTTAAAAACACATTTTACGTCTCTGAGATTACAGCTTTGTGGTGGAGTAAAAAAAATTCACTTTCACAAAAGTTATGTTTGGCTCTGAAATATGCCACCAGTTTGCCCGTTAATATTTTTTTTGTCTCGTGCAAACACAACTTTTGTGAAAGTGATTTTTTACTCCACAAAGTTGTACTGTCTCTTAGTGATGTGAAATTCGTTTTTAAATGTGACTGATCATCTAGGTGTGTACAAACATCGTTCTACATGGACGATTACTTTTTTCACCATCAGTAAGTGCTTAGTTCAGGGTAGAGTACAGCTATTTTCTTAAAAAATTAGTTTTTTTGACGGTAGCTAATCGGATTATATAAGTTGGGTTTATACGGTAGGTCTTGGGCCCCTGTCACCCGCCTCTTTATTGACGTCTTCTTACTCCCGGAACATCCTGTGTGTATATATGTATATACGTAATACGTATGTGTGTGTGCTAATAACTTCATGTGAATTATAATAATACCTAATACAATTTTTCATATGACGAATTTATTTATATATATTTATATATGTATATATATATGTATATATAGACACACACACGTCATCTTGACTCTCTTAACTTAATAGTTAGTTTTATTCGGAAAATATTATGTAGAAAACATTTTGCTTCGAAGAAGTTTTTTAAAAAGACCCAGTGAAAAGTAATTTGTTTTAACAATGATTCCTTACCTAAATTCCGTGGCTGCAAACTGGGTAAGCATAGTCCCTTCGTCTCGTCAACTATGATGTTATTAAATATGTAACTGAAAACTCACTGGATCAAAAACAGGAATTGAAGAGGCCATGGTTAATTTTTCATAGGATAAACGTCGTCCGTTAATATACTGACTATTGCGAAAAAGTTTATCAATGTTTATACCTATCAAGTAAATATAAGCTTGGTAACTGAAAGTTTCGGTCCACAACTCTTAATCACAATTCCTTTAGGAGTGTAAATGGGTTTAATGTCATGCAACTCACGTCGTGTGTTCAATGCTTTTCTGCGTCTACTCTGAGGATATATATTTTAGTTCGTATAATTTCAGTCAGTTTAAACAGTTTTGAGACAGCTTACTATTTACACAAAATGGTAAGTCACAACGCAAGACAAAGTTGTACGTATTGTGAAATAAAAATCTCAGAAATGTCGATTGACTGCATCTAACACGCACACATATTAAAAATTAAGTTCTCTCAGAACTGTTTAAATGTAATTAAGTTATGTAAAACGGAATATAATTAGTTGGTAAACCTAGGCACTGCTTATTTGCCCCTGTAGCTCCGCGATCGTTGGTCGTAACACAGAAACGAAGTTCGTACCAGCTCAAGATCTACATATGTGTGTTCTAGAAAATTTAGTTTTGAGTGTTACACTGCAGATAGTGAAAACACAGCTTTATGTTGATATGAACATCGATACTTTATTATATGTTATTTTGACATATGGCTCAAAGATAAGCTAAGAATAAAATGTGTTAACGTAAACAAACTACTTCACTTTATCTGTTGTTTGTTTGGAATTGCTTTTCGCTGTCAGCTGCAGTGCGCGAGATTTCATTCTGCAATATAGTTGTGAACTAGGTTACAAGGTTGGTCAGACTAAGGCCATCTTACGACTAACTTGCCCCAAGCTAGGTCGATGGAACACTATGTCAAAGGGTCAGTGTGATCCTGTCAGGACATATTTCTCATCTTTTGTCTCATGGTGCCGTCTCGCTTAATTTTCCAAGAAATGTAATGATTCATTGATATTACTGTGGTCTCTGGTGTATGTCTGGAAATAAAGGACAATCTTCTTTTAACCTTTTACATATATATTTGAATTTTACACTAGTAAATTAAATTATTCCTTGAGATACACGTATTAACGATAAAATCATAAATCTAAAACGTTTTATTTTGTATACCTATTGCAATAATATAAACAAACTAAAATATCAAACTTTACGTAAAATTTATACGTAATTCCACCAGTGTCCAAGATTTGCATGTTCATGTTTGTTATTTGATAGATGTACTCGCAAAAACCGACAATGATTTTAATTTTTGTGAAGAAAAAAAAGAACCTGGTTCTACTTCGTTGCATTTTTAAACCATTTATTAATTTACCAATCAGAAAAAAATTAAACCTACCGGAGAAAACAAGTTTATACTAAATTTGAGTCATTACTGTAATGAAAACTGTCTTTAAAATAGCAAAAATAATAGTGTTTTAGTAAATAATACCAACTAGGAGAATTTAAAATATCTTTTGATATCACTCGTAGCAGTTTTCAAACTGTGCATGCATGTCCCTTAATCATTAAGAAAGTGTAAAAAGCTATGGCGTAACCAACCGAAAACTATATCAAAACCAATCAAGGTTTTTTGTGAATTTTGAACATTAGCTGAAAACAGAGCAATTTGAGGATAAAGATGATGAACTAATGTAACAGCATAACAGAAAATTATCAAAATAATTTTGTGATGTATCACAATGCATTTCAGTTAGATTATTTTGAATATTTTTAATAGAATTAAAACCAAACAAAATGTAAAACTTTACAGAAACTTTGTTCTCAATCTCGTAATACATTTGCTGCTTCGTTACAGGCCTCATTAAATCGTTATTATTAGTAACAGCTTAACAACCTGCTTTTGTCAGTCTGAATCAATTCTTCCCAAGCTATACAAAAAGTTAACCGACTGCAATCCTTGGAGTATGTGGAACCTATTGAAGATTGTGACTGCCACGGTGCTCTTAAGTTCTCATTAGTAATATCTACAAGATTGTATCGTTGTTCCCCTATGCTATTCTCGTGTAAAATAACGGACACTCTAAATTTAAAAATAATAATGTCGATAAAGTATGAAATACTACATCATTTACAGCTACAAAAGATGTTACATTTTGTTCCGATACTTCCTAACATACAGCGGCCAGGATGACAGTCTAAGCAAGTTCATTCATTCACTAGAGTACAGCAGATTGAAATATAAAGCGAAACAGTGGCGTTGTGAACTTACAAATTAGTTTAATTTTTGTTAAACTTCTACATTAAAAATAACTCAAAATTATTTAATTGAACATATACTGAATTGAAAGTAAACGTATTACTAACAATTAAAATGTATATGCGCAAAATCGCTAAAATAGAATAGTACATTTTCCGGGTGTCATTTCTATAAAATCGGAAGCACTTAGTTAAAAGAGATTTTATGAATTGAAAAAAATACTCAATAAATACAAGTCTTTAGCAAATGTTGATATCACATATATAAATCGTAAGAACTAGTTTCTTAAGGGCACGGTCTACCGCAATTTTCATCACAATTATTTTATTTTTTATTTGTACCATATATTTTTTTTCTTATTTAAGATACAAAACGTAACTAAATATGGCTCTTATGAATTGTTTTATCTCTCATAGTTTTCGCGTAATGGCTTGTTAAAGTCATATTTTGCATGTTTCCGTTTTAAGGAATACACTAAAACCGACTGATATACCAAACTCAAAAAATTCACAGTGGATAAAGACATTACAGGCTACAATGTCATGCTAATAAAAATAAAGAATAAAAATTATTAGTATTTTTGAAAAAAGTTAATGAATTTTTTAAATTTTTAGTTTCAGCATATTTTTAAATACAAATAATTTTTATTCTTTATTTTTATGAGCATGACATTGTAGCCTGCAATTTATTTATCCCCTGAGATTTTTTTAGTTTGGTATATCAGTTGGTTTTAGTGTAGTCGTTAAAACGGAAACATGCAAAATACGACTTTAACATGCCATTACGCGAAAACTATGTGAGATAAATTAATTTCATAAGAGCTAAATGTAGTCACATTTTGTGTCTTAAATAAGAAAAAAAAATATCTGGCACAAATAAAAACATTTAAAAAATGGTGATGAAAATTGCGGTATGTCAGCGGGTTTTAGTGGTGTACTTAAAACAGTAAAGTCCATATTTTGACGTTTACGACTCATTACGCAAAAACTATGCGAGATACAAAAATTTCTAAGAGGAAGATTTAATCACAATTTATGTCTAAAATAAGGGGAATAATATCTGGTACAAAATTGAAAATAAATAACGTTGAAAACTGAGGTGAACCTTGCCCTTAAGAGTGCGTGGTACATAAATAATCGCTGAAAACATAAATTGATTTCGACGGTTTTTTCGAAGCCAATATGGACAAAATACTCAATGACAATCCTAGGTAATAGTATTTGCCAACTTTATGAGTAAATAGTTATCCAGAATTACTAATTCAATACGCGTGATCTCTTGCGCCGCAGTTAAATGCACGAGATTCCGGCATCAGAGATTGTGCCTCAGAAGTTTGTAATACTGAAAACGAGTGTGTGTAAAACGTTGGTTAAAACTATTGTCCATGATTGCTATTGATTTATTTTCGCAAATTGGCTTCAAGAAACCTACAGATATAGATTAATGCTTTTAGCGTTGAATTATGAACCACGCCCTCTCAAAGAAAAACATTTTAGGCCGCAAGATTAAAAAAGAAATAAAATAAACATAAATAGTCGGAAGTGTTTCGTAATTTTGCAAACCTCTGTTTTTTGTTTTACCAGTTTCATTTCTACCGTTTCTCAATATCCTGGCCAAGAGTTCTGCCAAAAGGAGATCTGTCTTCCATTAATCAGGATGGCATCGACTACTACAACAATCTTATCAACGAGCTGATAAAGAACAACATCACGCCTGTTGTAAGTATTGCTAAGCAAGATTCAAGAGAAGAAAATAAGTTTTAAGTACAACTCTATCTTGCTCATTGTTATGATACTTTTACGCTAAATTGCTTGAAATTATTGCCAATTTATTCTCCAGGCAATCGCTCATTTCTAGTGAGTCCTCACCCAAACATCTCAATTATAGCACATACCTGTCTGTGGTACTATACACAAACACCTATTCACATGAAACCGTTAAAGAAATAAAACTTTTACTTGCTTATGTCGCGCTATTTTAAAAGATACTGTGGGCCTACAGCAGTAAACCGTAGATAAGGCTCGGTTTCAGTCGCCACATTGAAATTTATAATTTTTCGCTGTTTTGAAATTCTGGGGAGAAGAAAGATAAATTAGAGACTATACCGCAAATTCTATTTACCTTGAGTTACAATACAAGCATGGCAATAGAGCTAGTAATGTAGAGTTAGGTCGCATTTTGTCGGGAAAATTATGAAAAAAAAAATTTTGCCACACACATTGTGACGTAATTATATGTTAACAGCTACTTCGCAAGGTCTGTACTGTAGCGCAATATGAATAGAATTTGAGGTATAGTCGCATATTTAACATTTTTCTTCTTAGAATTCCAAAAAAAAAAGCGAAAAATAATAAAATTCAATACGGCGACTGTAACCGTGCCTTAAAACAAAGTGTTATGTACATACACATCCACAGTCACACACCAGTTTCAACGAGACTTGTTTATCTCATTGCTCAAAAACATTTGTACAACTGTTAGCACAGTAGTTTACCAACTATCTTCCATGTAAAGTAAACACATATTTACACATTTTAGCAGAGTATAAGTAAAAAGCACCTTTGCATATTGTGCACCATAACATGTACATTTCTTTGTTTACTTCGTTGCAATGGAAACCCGTCTTATCCTTGTTAGCTGCTTGTGACCACGGTCATTCATGCTTCTGCGTGCTCATTTATGTAGATAATATTATTATAAAATATACATTTACACAACGCAAGATTAAATGATACGAGACATCTCACACGAACTTTCGTGCTAGACTACCAGCAAAATATCATTCGAAAAATAGTTCACACAAATATTTTGCAGAAATTTGTTTCCTCGGAGAGGAATAGTTGGTTAATTTAAAAAAAAAAATCTGATAACATGTCACAAACATCACACATACTTAGATTCAAAATGTACACCCAGATAGCATGTAAGCTTGCGGCAAGCCTGCAATTGACTTGATTTTGGCTTGCCATTACAAGCCCTATTTGGTATGTTTGATTCAAGCTTGAGTCAAGCCTATTTTCTTAAGTTGTCTCCTGACTTGTACGAGGTAAACATGCTGCAGGCTTGTCGTGTGGAGACTATATAGTTAGCTTGATTCAAGCTTATGGCTTGACATGACACACTTGCTGCAAGCTTGCAGACTTGTCATGACAAACTTAATTCAAGCTTGAATCAAGCTGATTTTGCTATCTGGGCATGTGCACTCTAAATATATAAGTTTGTTACAGTATGTCCTAAATAAATATACTGTTTCTTTCATAAACGACTTATTAAACACTGCGTTAGTTACTGTTGTATTGACTCAACCGTTTACTCTTGACACTGCTGAAATTATAGTTTACCCACACAGTTTAATCACATTCCCTGCAGGTTGGATGACGTAACACTAAAAAAAAGGTAGGTCGTATGTCCTGACTAGCCAATTTTATATTGAGAGTGTCCCATATTAAAACTCAACCGACGTGATCAACTACTAAACATATTATAGTAATGTACTTATTAAATATATTATTTAAGTTCACTTAGAAAATCTGATGTACTAGCAAACGTACCAAATATATTATATAAGGTGACTAACTGAATCTGTAGTACTAGACTCATGTTTGGTGATATATTCTCGTAAGGTATTTAGTGTAAAGTCAGGACCTAGTATAAATTTTGCATGAATCAGGCGGCTTGTAAAAGCACTAGAGCAAATAACTCATTTTGTACCTGCCTTGTCCTTGCTACGCACTACTTCATGTCATAAGTGTTATTTTCAGGTAACAATGTACCACTGGGATCTACCTCAACACATCCAGGATCTAGGAGGTCTAGCTAATGATATAGTTATAGACTACTTCGTAGACTATGCAGAGCTTCTGTTCACACACTATGGAGACAGGGTAAGTCGTTTCATCAGCATACGTTACTGATATTTAGCTCGTGTTGTTTACAATGTAAATGAACTATGTTCACATTATTCAAACTGACAATAGTTCTAAATAACCTATAAGGAATAATAGTTGTATTCTTTTTTACGTGGCTAAATTTGTCAAATGGATGTAAAAATATTTTTCACACTTTTCAGTAAGATACTACAGGAAGAAATTTGCAAATCATTCAAGTGGTTGAAAACGTAGTAGAGAATTTTAAAGTATTGTTAAACATTTTACTAGTGTTTGTTAGATTCGTGTACGGATTTCGTCGGGGATGGAATGGTTAGGGGGTTATTAAATTGAA
This sequence comes from Medauroidea extradentata, assembly GCA_003012365.1. Lineage (NCBI taxonomy): Eukaryota > Metazoa > Arthropoda > Insecta > Phasmatodea > Phasmatidae > Medauroidea > Medauroidea extradentata. The sequence goes on along the minus strand of PNEQ01000961.1, from coordinate 30,467 downwards.
TAGGAGAGTTAAATATGATTTTCTAGTTAATTTACTACACTATTTGCAACATAACTCGTTAAGATTTTTAGGAGCCAAAAAATCATTGTTTTGTATTTCTACCTTTTTGAAAACGAGCAAACTTAATTTATATCACTTTTATTTGCGATAAAATTTAATTTTAGCTCTAACGGGATAACCGGGTTACTTCGTGAACGCCGTATGTTCACTGTACAGGGAAAACACGCCAAAAACAGACATTTTATCGCATTAATCATATCGAAGAATAACATTGAACTGCGATAACGATCATTCAGCAATGCACGTGTGACACGCTCGTCACTTTAGCTTAGGCTCTATTTGCGTTACACTAGGTCGATAATTAAACGTTCTGAATATGTCGTCACAGGTTACAATTTTTTTTTTTTTACCGGCTAGCTCAGTATTAATGATATTGGGTTTCTGAGATAATAATCAATGTTTTTTTCTAACCGTTGTTCCTAAAATTACTTATATTACAAACAAATATTACTATTATATTATTATAGTAACTTTATTTTTCTAAACTGTCCTTCCTCCCCTCTCTTACATCAGTCACGCGGATTTATACGGGAGAGTTTGTGAGGGTGGAGGCAAGATAACGCCATGTTGGGAAACAGCACCTGCTTTCTCCAAACTGAGCCAAGATACATACTTTTCTGTTTTTCTTGTATAAAATAAAGTACAATGTTGTTAGCATCCCGAAAATGGTTTCCCCAGCATCGTGACATTACACCGAGTAGATTGAATGGTCACACGACAGGTTTATATAAATATTTATTATTTATGCCAGTAGATGTGAATTAAAATTGCTTAGCTGGGGTGGTGATCATATCGGATTGTCACAGTTGGTAACCAGCAGGTAAGATCAGATCAAGGAGTGAGGAGAGTGGTGGCGATGTTCACAGGTCAAGTGGTGGATCACGTTCAACGAGCCTCTCTCCTTCGTGGACGGCTATGCCAGCACGTGGTTCGCCCCAGGAGTGTACGCCCCGGGTGTGGGCCGGTACCTGGTGGGACACAACGTGCTGAAGGCACACGCCAGAGCCTACCATCTCTACGATGACAAGTTTCGTAACACGCAGAAAGGTGAGGACACCTCGTGTCTTATGTAGAAATTATGCACTTAAGAGTCACGGGAATGAGCGATATTCTCTCTATAGAAGCATTTCACTTAATGTTGTGAGCGAATTTTTGTACCTAATTGTTTCGACTTGTTAACTGCTTTAAAAAAAAAGCAGGTGAATGTAATGGTTACTTATTCAAAATAATTAATGATTTCACTTTACTTGTTCAAACATAATGAGCGTCGTACAAGGCAAGACATCTAACCAGGTACGCTGATAGTGTCGTTTTTTCAAATAAATGTTCCTGCAGATCTGAATCAGGAAGAAATGTAAAGATAATCATAACAAGGCAATATAGGAGCTGATCGTCTTCAGTATGACCAACATCTTGCGCGAAATGTTAAGCTATAGCACTTCCTACTTCTCTGAAGCAATACGATGCAAAATGTATAGAACTACTGATCATTATTGGTCGTTATACAACGGCCATGTTATTTAACAGGCGATATTTAAAAATAAAATCATAAATCTGTAACGTGCACAAGACATCCTGGGAATGTAAACACTGTCATTGTTTAAAAAAAACACTCCTTGTTCTTGTAATTGTAATGCACTCTAGTTAAATGTTTTCAAAATAAAATATAATTATTTTTACGGAATTACTTGTAGGTAGTAATATTGCTGATATTGTACCGCTTCTGTCCACGTGCTCACGGGGCGTAGTGTAGTGGAATAATTAAATTATTGTATGCGTGGTCGCCGAGCGGTCTGTACAGCTTCGGCCGGTACAAGAGTATTCGAAAGCTGCTCAACGTGTTTAAGTTATGTCTGCTGTGGAATAGCATTCAAAGTACATGACATACGCGTATACTAGTTTCATGTCATACGTTTAACTTTGAAGTTTACTTTTGCACTGCTGAAAATTACGCTGATGGGTGTTTTAGCGGAATTTTTTTTTTAAATGCAGGATACAATACGCCATTATCTTTAATGTTACGTCATGAAAAGACAGGGTCACCCCTGAATATCTCGTAGAAATGAGTTGCCGGCTAGTTCAGCGACATGCAACTAGAGGCTATGGGGAGGCGTGATGCGTCGTTCTTAAAAAGGGCGGTGGGGGGGGGGGGGAAGGGGG
>PNEQ01000961.1:0-27247 GCA_003012365.1 Medauroidea extradentata | reverse complement strand
TTGTACATAAAATTATCTTAATGTTACTAGCATATTCGAGTCTGTGACATTCCACAGGTTAAAACGATACCAGACACGATACCTCTGTGATAATATTAGTAATAGTCATATTTTATAGTGTTTTATACTGGCCTATCATAGGATCCCACAGACCCCTCACAATCAATACTGAATTTAAAATGGATGACAATATGTTACACATGACAATAAAGGCCCCTTCATTACAATCAATCATCATAATTAACCTAAACTACATTATTTTATATATAAAAGTATCAATAAAATATGGCCGTCACACATTGATTATTCACAAACCCGACAGCTAAGTATTTTTATGCAATATGGTGGCCATTATTATTATTTTCATGACAGGGGAAGGTTTGAAGGCTAAATGTTTTACGGGTTAAAGATATCAGAAACAGTTGCCATCACCAACTGATTGTAAATTAACTCCTGGCCGCATTTTAATATTTTTATTAAATTTTAATTTAATTTTTTCCAAGTGCTGTTATCTGTCTCTTACTATTAACCCATATACTATCTACTTACTTTTCCATGAGAAATGACCTCCCGGAGTGGGCTATTGATTTCCTTACACTCTGTATACACTCACGCATATAAAAATATATATTATACTACTACGAAAACACTGTGCACCAATGGACGACTTGAAAAGCGGCGGAGTTTCAGTCAGGTGTGGGAAACAATTCATATCTCCATGGAAACCCCAGCCGAACATAACCTTCATTTAGCTGTTTGGCATCATGTGCCCCGGATGAGATGTACGTCAAGAAAATTGATTTTTTGTTTGGAATTTGCCGGTTTTTCAGGTAAACATTAATCTTACGTATTTGCGTATCTTAACCATGAAGTAGAAACTACTATCTTTTACCGTTGCGTGCAAATCTATGAATGCGCAACATTTTTGCTTTCTGCAATTACCAACTAACAAATCAGCATGTTTGTAAACAAGCTTTGTTTCCCACAGTACTTTTCCTCTGCGGTGACGTCAGGGGGCGTGGACTTCAAGTCGTCCATTCAGTGCGGCAATGCTATTGACACGGGTACCGTTATCTTCCATATAGCCTCTCTTTTTTATGCTTCCAGCAAATAGCAAATTATTGCGCGAGAACTTTCGTACAGCTGTTCAGACACACATACTATACTGCTAGTATTTAAGGTAATAAGACATTTGTTTTGTTCTAGGCAAGGTTAGCATTACGCTTAACTTGGACTATCCTCTACCGAAGACAGACTCAGAAGCCGATAAAGCAGCAGTAGAGACCTACTTGCAGTTCAAAGTAAGTCCTAACTACGATTCACTTTGATATTTCATGTTGAGGTCCGTTACAACAATAGAACCTCATTTGCACATTTGTAAAAACCAATTGGTTGAACATAGCTTTCTTTGAGGATTATAGAAAACAATTCCGGACGGAGTGTGTTAATTTTGTGTGGTAATAGTTTATGAAAAATATGTTGAAAAGTGTTTTCAATTCGTCCGTACAAAGTGATCACAGTGAAAGAAATGCTACCCTGAAAGCGACTTAAAATTTGTACTTATTTTAATTTATAAAAAAATAAAATTACTCAATATTGAGCAAGGTTACAACGAACAGTGCCTAAACCCTAAAAGATCAAGCATTGTCAGTTTACTTAAAGAATGATAGCATCAGTCCTTCTATGTAGACCTACGGGTTCGATTTCCGCTAGGTTAGATCTTGATTGTTGTATTTTGGGATCGTCGATGTTAAACGCTGATAAAATGTTTTTGTTCACTCACTTAACGGCTTACAAAAAAAAAAACGGGCGTGGGACAGAAGTAAACACACGCCACGGTTAGGACAACAGACAAAATACTTCCATTTTAGAATGTTAAAGTTCTTAGAATATTCTACCCGTAGAATAACGTAGTATCCGGCTTGTGTCGAGAACTTCACAGGTGAAATTATAAAGTCCCGGAAAGTTTTTTAAAATCTTATTGGATACCATAAATTTACATTAAAAACTTGTCGGGGATTCTTGCTTTTAAAGTGATAGTTAACATGACTAGAAGACTGGTAAAATATTAATCAGAATGAAATAAGTAATTTATGTCTCAAATTAATAAAAACAAATACAGAGAAATGAAGGTCGGTGTTTCCATATATGTATGCGCATATTGATCAAATGTATGGTAAACGGGTCACACCCAAGAACTAAATGTCCTTACACGATCAAATTTTGCTTCAATTTTTGTCAGTTTGTTGAATTCCACGAAACGAAACCACTGCCGTTTGGACTTTTTATAAATTTGAAGACCTATTTCTTTAAATATTATTTTTTAGAATATACTTGGTATTTTTTAAAATCCTGATACGCTACCCCGGGAAATTGTTTAATGACAATACGCAAATAACATAATAATTAAGCTCCGCTGGCAAGTCAAGTGATATTGAAAATAAATGCTAACATTATCATACGGAAATTATATAACATAATGATAAATTATATTAGGGCTACAATTAACCAATTATCTTCGTGTTGTTCAAGATGAGTATTGCTTAAGTAGGTAGTTACATTAATTGTTTCATTTGGTTGAAACCTGTGTGATAATTTGTCAAGTGATATCTTCAATGTTTATCGAATGCAATTCATTGAAAGACTGTAAAGTGATATTGCATTTAAAAACTTTAATTTAATCAATATCTGATCGCGTGTAATGGTCATGTTGGTGGGTGTGTGTAGCTGGGGTGGTTCGCACACCCTATCTACAGCCCAGAGGGTGACTACCCCACCGTCATGAAGGAGAGGGTAGCCAACAACAGCAAAGCAGAAGGACTGAAGAGGTCACGACTGCCGCACTTGGATGAACATTGGGTGAAGTATATCCGTGGTGAGTCGCCTGTGTCTCAGCTATAACCAAGTACAGTTCAAGGACCTCGTTCCATACCGATAACATTGGCGAGAATACAGTTATAGAGTAAACAAGACCAGCAAGACTGTTCACATATCATTAATTACTTGGTAGAAAAATGCTGAATCTGAAATAAAGAGTTACAATTTTCTAAAAATGTTTATAAATGTTACAAATTCTGCTTCTATAATTATCGTGGCGTAGCCCATGATAATGTTCTTGAGTGAGAAATATTTCATTGTTCTTAGTCAGATGGTTTTTTTTCTTGTATAAAACCGTTTTATGCCAATTTGAACTTTGATAATGCCGTTATAAAAAAACTATGAGAGATAAAAATTTTCATTTCTCTAAAAAATAGTGACAATATTGTCAGGATGGAGATTGAGTCGTAGTAAAATAAAGTTAAAAATAATGCATAATTAAACAGATGCGGAGGCAGCCAGTGTCGTTGCGTTGATAGTTATGTTACTCCTTATTTGAAGCTAAAGTATTGACTGTAAAATGAGATGTAAACTGGGGGATGAAAGTATATCTGAATGATTAATCTATGCAAGACTACGAGGTGGAAAGCAAATAAACATCACAAGTAAATAAAACAAGCATTTGACTGAACCATAACGATAAACAATAAAGATAAAATAAACTCTGTAATTATTAAAACAGCACTGGGGGGTATAAACACATACGCTACGTAGCTCCTTAAGTAAAATAAAAGCAAACAAACACTTTTGAAGACAGAATTTCCACCTTAGAGCCTAGCTACATAAAGTATTGTATGGTAGAGCACAACAAACTTACTGAAACAAAATAATAATTTCCGCTTGGCAAACTATCTATTGCGAGGGGTACTAGAGATCGAACATAGACTAACGTCCCAATACGGGTCGTGTCTCCTATCTTGTATCACGCATGTGCCTGTCACCCATAATCTTCTATTAATAAAGTAATTAAATCAAGATATATGTTCTGCAATAAGGGGCTATCAATTAATGTTACAGGGGACTACAGACCTAACACTTGAAATGAAAGAATGAATTCAAATGATTGGAGTTTATTACAAAATATTCAAATAAAATGTTATACAAAAATAAATTACATTATTGCTATTATGATGTGATGGTATTACATTAAGAAATGATACTGCACAATAAAATGGTTTCTGGCATTACAAAACAATCCCGAGGTCATTACATTACTCTGAAACATTTAATAAACGGCGATTGTACTGTTCAACAACAAAACACGCGAAAACGTATCCACAACTAGTCAACAAATACCGAACTCTAAAACTAAAAGAGTTAATAATACTTAATAATGAAATAATAACAAGAAAGAATACTTATTTTGATGTTCCTGTCCAGCGAAGTCTCATCCATCTCAGGGCTACGAAATCTTCTTATCCCGTAATAAACAAACGACTACCCGAAATTAAAATTAATAGTAATAAAACAACTAACGAACTAAACTTAACTTAAACTCCTACCATCTGGCAGCTCGAGCCCTTAGGCCATCGTCTCGCCCATCGGGGCATCGCCATGCTCGAAGTCCTCACGAAGTAGTCCTCGAAAAGTCTCACGCCAAAATCCTCGAAAAGTTCTTCCAAAAAAAAAGCTCTTCTATGAAAGAAGGTCACCAAAATATGGCCGGCAGGTATTTATAACTACTGGTTGCGCCGTCGAGAACCTTCCATGATTTACCTTCCTGGAATTGTCAGTAGCGACCATTACAGATTGGCGCAACATCTACCCTCTCTGTCCCACAGGGCATTCACTCGTCAGCGACGTTTGACGTCATGGGCGGGGGGGGGGGGCTGTACGAGAGCGGAACGACAGAAATGTGCTGTAGTACACTTCTAGCCCATGCGCCTGCCCTACAACAGCTGTTAATATGGGACAGGGGAGCGGGAGAGTGTTGACAGAGGCGTCCAGTGCCCCCGGAAGGCCACCGCACGCCGAAGGTACCAGAAGGACCCACAACACACGACCGCCCGGCGACACCATAACATCCATCACCACACCCCCCTCCTGCCAGCAACCTAACACAAGGTCATCGGCCTACACACACTACCGGGACACTGCCCGCGAAGGAATCTACAAGCACTGCAGTGGCAACAAACTCTGCAGGCTGCCAGGAACAGTGAACTAAAAAAACTCATGAGAGACTGTCAGAGAACACTCTAGATATCCCCAATCCTAAATGTAAAGTAATGACTTCCCAGGAACTGAATAAATACTCTTTAAAATTACAAACCAAAATAACTTTACCACCTATTTCGAGTATGAGTGAGAAGAAAAAACCAAAAAATAAATAAATAAATGCCCGAAAATTAGCGTTGTGACAATATAAACTTATTTCTGCAAAACAAATCATATCTCGTGCAAATTACCAATTACTTAAACAATCGAAATTTGAACTGTCATTCTAGAAGACCCAGGCTCGATACCACGAGCTCCGGACATTTTGATTTAGGTTTCTAGTGATTTCCAAAAAGCTCTCTAGTCGAATGTGGGCGTGGTTCTTTAGTAATGAACATAGCCGCTTCATCTCCCATTTGCTGATTGTGCCAAGTTATGTATAACCGCCTAAAAAAATTAATTTCTCCAATTGTGATCGTACTGCTACGATCGATACACCTTTTTTTTACTGTCAACTGCTAGGAGTCACTAGTGTCTTGACGGTAATGACAATATCTATGGTTTTGTAAAGGGCATTTTTTGTATACCCGCATCGTGACTTAATGTAATGAAACTCGAAATTCTAAAAAATAACATAACAATCACACGCTCTCTCTCTCTCTCTCTCTCTCTCTCTCTCTATATATATATATATATATATATATATATATATATATATATATATATATATATACACACACACATATACACACACTCAAAAGGATAAAACAATACGCTCAAAAATGTCGAAGATAACGCGCTGTATGCACACAGCACTGGTCCAGTTAAATGACACAGGCCCTTCATAATCTCTATTTTCGGACGACAGGAATTATGTCTGCAGTTTGGACACCTAATTTCCGATCATCTACCACGAGAGAAGCGTCCAATCACATGTGTTATGTTTTGGCAGGTACGTATGACTTCTACGGCATGAACTTATACACGTCAAACCTGATCAGCGCGCCCAACACGACTACGTCCAGTTCTGAGATCAGCTTCGAGAACGACATGGGCAACCTGGTGGTGGAGCAGAACTCCAGCTGGCCCGCCGGCTCCATGTCGAACTTTAGGGTGAGTGTACATTCTGACATACACTTTTACTCACAACATTCTCTTTTTAACTAGCCGACTTTTGAGAACTGTAGCTGGCCCGCAGACTGACTGCATTCCGAACTTTAAGGGTGAGTGTATCTTGACGACATTTCTTCTTACAAAATTCTCTTTGTAACTAGCCGACAGTTCAACTTGGTGAAATAGAACTCCTGCTGGCCCGCTGGCCGGTCCAGTTCTCAACTTCAGCGCGAATATCTCCTGACATCACTTCTAAAAAAAATGCTGTTTGTAACTGACTCGTCGTCTAACATAGGGTCGTTTGTATCAACTTCCAACTAATTTGGTGTTAACTAACGCCGCGTTAGTTTACTTTCTTGTTAAGCGCCCATCTGTGTTGTATGAACAGTTATAATTCCCTTGGTTGTGCTTTTATGAGTATGTTGACAAGACAGTTAGCAGAAATGTAGTATATTATCTCACAAAATGGCAAGTGTGCATTGTTTATTATATTTATTTTTTTATGTTTTATTTATAAAGTACGTATGGGAAATGAAAACTTTCGCAAAAGAAATGTGAAATAATCATGAATCCCAGAAACTTAAAAACAAGCCGATACGTGAATTTTATATTAGTGTTATATTTTATAACATGATCATTCTGTAGAGTATTGAATATTTCACTGACACTATTAAAACATAAATACCGCGTATGCTTAAAAATTTATCTATCGACAAAGCATGTGATGAAATTATAAAATATAAGCCTTTTAATTAAACATGTGCTTATTTAAGAGAGATTATACTGGGATTATCTTTATTTCATAAGATAGGATGAATAAACTTCTAGTTTACAGTTTTTCGTGAGACTGTTTTTTAATCTATTAACGAATATGTTTGTCGTCTACACAAATCAAGCCTGTCTCACTGAACACTGAACTTGCAAAGCTTGTCAAATTAATTGTTGAGTCCTTGTAAGAATGCCGCGTGTATTCACAACCAGCGATTTCATTTACGACACGCTTAACGACGAAAGCCACGTGTAGGCTGTTATTTGCACATGCACACGAATTGCAAAACTCACGTGGAACTGAAGTATCAATCACCTAAATTGAAATCAGTAAGAATATAAGAATAATGTAATCCTAATTTTTGCTCTCATCGTGTCACAATCCATCACGCTGCAGAATTCTAGGTTACTAAAAACTTACCAAAATATTACTTTTGTAAAGGCCCTGGCACAATTGGCGTTGGTGTTGCTGGTTGGTGTTGGTGACACTTGAAGTACAGGAAAGCATATGTGAAATGGCACAACAGGCGGTAGGTGGTTGGTTTTGGCGGTTGGTCCCAAAATCATTTAACTCGTGGTTGGTGTTGGTGTTGGCGGTTGGAGTTGGTGTTGGTGCGAGTTCAAAATATTGAACTTTTTACCACCAACCGGCCAATCAGAGGGAGTATTGCCGCCACCAACTAGCGAATCAGGGTGTGTGTTGCTGTGTGCTGCTACTGACCAATCCTAGAAGTAAACGTTCCCACATGTAAACAACATACCTTTTTACAGATTTGCTGACATCTGGTGGCTCGTTCGCAAAATAGTAAGCACACTTGTGCCAACCGGCTATTGTGCCTTGGGATGTGTCGTACACCAACCTCCAACACCAACCATCAACACCAATCACAAACACCAACGCCAACTGAGCTAGGGCCTTTAGACGCTTACGTTGTAAATGAGGCTGAAATCACTGTCGCAACCAATACAATTTTAATTTTAAAAGATGTTTAAACAAATGTGGAAGTAACATTGGATATAAAGCATACGCATGTAATTATCGGGTTGGATACTGTAGGCCTACATGCATTTGCTAGGTTAGATATACATTATTCAAAGCACGAATACGCTTGCCTAGTTTCTTCTTTAATTTTCTTTAACTCAGTCCACACACTCTCACTCAGTTATCGTTTCATGCTAAAATACGAGTGTTGATACAACCGGCCCTTTACCTAAAACATGCACTTAAGAACTGGCCAGTAATATCATTTGTTGGTGAAGTAGAACTACATTTCAAACTTCGACATGATGTAACTTCTACATATAACGTGCTCTTTGTTACTGGCTGGTCATGTAACTTGTTGGTGAAGCATAACTTGTAACTCCAGCTGGTACACCGGGTAAATTCTCATCTCCAGGGGGAGTTTTTACGTTACTTCCACCTACAACGTGCTGTGTTACTGTCTGGTCATTCAAACTAATGGTGAACTGGTCCGCCTGGTTTATTCCCAATTTTAGGGTGAATACCTTTTGATGACACGTCTACCTAAAACATGCCCTTTGTTCAGCCCATTTAGGCGAAGCTAGCCGGTGTGTGGTACGTCTCTCTGCATCTCGCCACAAGTTAAGTGACAGTGGTATATTACATACTGGCAATGACGCGCAGTGATAAATAATTGGACGCAAGAATACAAGTGTACGATTCTCTTTTCTTTGGTTTTCCGAAAGCTCAGGTGGTTAATTTAACTAAGCTTTGGGGGTACCTTCCGTTTGCCTAAAGTTTCACCTACCTTCTCGAGACTTTGACGTATTTCGGAGGAAACACAAAACAATCTGTGAAAAAATAAAATAGCTGTAACATGTTCCATATAACGTAAATTTTGACCGATCTTGAGGCACTTACTGTTACTGATTAAGAAGTAAATGTCACTCATAATACAAAGCAAAATTTACAGCACATACCATGAGATGGCCATCTTTGGTTCATTCTGGAACCAAAATCGACCTCTTAGCATAAAAAATGTGTAACACGTAGACCCTAATTCGTAAATATCCTCCAGAATCTCAAATTGTATTGCAGTCGCGTGAAACAGTATAGTTATGACTAATTTACCTCCAGATGTGATTAAGTTGACCGTGAAGCGGTATCAGATCCGACTTAAAGCTTTGTTACATATGTCAGTATATTTCCTACCGGGCACAGCCAATGAACGCAAGCTACCGTGGCCAGGGTCGTATCATTGAAGAATAAGTACCTCGTCTCTTGCATTCTACTGGCTGGAGAGTGAACCAGTTTAATGGTTTCGCAGATAACACAGAGGAGCTATGTGTAGTCACAGACTATTTAGGACTACAGAAGTGAAATAGCCGGTAGGACGGGAACTCAGTCACACTTACGCCATCAAAATGGCTTCGCTGGCCAGCAATATGGCGGAAACGCTACCGCCAATCAGTTTAAGGGGGCTATCTTGCTGCAAGCAGACAGGCCAATAAGAATCATATTGTAACGTGGAGCCAAAAAGAATAAGGCTAGTGTCAACAGCCTCGGACAGCCAATAAGCGGCGAAGTTCGTCCATATCAAAAGAACCACCACGTTTTTTTTTCAAGTATGTGATACTATTCAGTCAGTGGTGTAGTCGTCGGTAGGAAACCCACAATTTGTTAATAGGATGTTGGTACCCATTTGTTTTAATGCCTTGCATACATATCTGCAGCTCTGCTTCATGGCCAGTAATATGGATGTTAAAATCACGCCTCTTGGAGTCATAGCCGCAAGTTACAGACGTATGGTGTCAGTAGTCTTAGTCTGATTGGCAGAGTAAAATGACAGTCGCCTCTGCACAAAGACATGCTGTCATTACGCATGTAACATAGCTAAGGCATTGAAACAAGTTGTCTCAGAAATCGTTTCATCAAAATCTGGTGTCCATAGTCATCGTTAAGTACCGCTTTTCTGGAGACATTTCTGGCTTCGCCATTGCTGCTGAAACACTACGCTAAGCTCACTGTAGAAAATTTAGGTAACTTTGCTCTACATGTAATGGAAGCTAATTACCTCTGCATACAACTGAAAATTACTTCACACATGTACAGGAAAGTTACACAATTGGTAATGTAATTTTTTTTGGCGCAGGCCCTCTATGGCTAGTTTACACAGAGTGAGTGAAATTTCAGAGTCATTTGTATGGAGTACAGATTACCGTGTGGAAATTTCCACGTGTTCGGAAACCTGATTTCCCGCAAAAGGTTGGGGAATATTTCCATACATTTTATGAGTAAAATTACCAACTTTTTATCAATGTTTTTGTAGCGCATAGAAGCGGAAAGTCAAACTAAATGCGAAATTAGTATTTTAATTTCCTATTTTAAAAAGTTCGTAATTAGCACAAAAGTGTGATTTGTATTATATGTTTCTTTGTAGTACACGCCGTTAGGAATGAGGAAGATGCTGAAGTGGATCTCTGACAACTACAATGTATCCATTCTTATCACGGAGAATGGCTGGTGTGACCATGGTGAGATGAACGACACCATGAGAGTCAGGTTCTTAGTGGTGAGTTAACTACCTGCAGTACTTAGTGTTCGTGTATGTGTGTGACACTGTCAGCATATTACAAACTACTTTAAACGAGACTCAGTCATGATAATCATACTTAATCATCCGAAACAGTAACATTTTCTCAACGTTTTCTACTATATGTTGGAAGTCTTACGTAGTTCCTATATGATGCGTGCTGTGTTGAAGGTACCTTTCCGCCTTCGTCTTAAGTGTGTTTGACTTTCATAAACAAACATATTTGGGCCACGTTAAACAATCCAACCGAAAATGTATAGGTCTACTTCAAGGATGCTGCAATAATTCACGGGTTCGATTGCTACCACCTTAATGAAGGCATGAAATCTTTGTTTAGACTAATATGTCGGAATAATTTTAACGCACACAATAATTCAATTGATCATGACTGTAGCTTTAACGCATTATTTATTTATCGTTAAAGTACGCTGTGAACTGCAAGATCTCTCTTTTTTTTTTCAGAACTATTACGCCCAAATACTCGATGCTATCTACCTGGACAACGTCAGAGTTTTGGGCCACTCTATATGGGCTTTTGTCGACACCTTCGAGTGGGCAACATACTCGTGAGTATATCTTATAAATGTATGGTGTTACTAGCTGTCCATCTACGGTTTTGTTTGCGTGTATTACTTGTGGAATATTAGATAGTTATTGTTAAAAAAAATAAAACATAACATATACCGTGAACAAACAGATTTGAAACGCATTACGTATCAATACGATTGCAAAATTTATATCCGTACATTTCATCTTCTTGATGGCCACGTATGCTTTTCAGATCGTCTGCCTGGAATGGTATACAAAGTAAGTTCCCCACTTTGTAATTGGTTTACTGTAGCCAGTATAAAATTATTTATAACTTTCATGTATTTACGTATGCATTAATTTGAAACAAATCGTACCTCTAAAGGATATAAAAATATAATGTGTAAAAGGAAAAAAAAATTTCGACTTTTCACCTCTGAAGTGGTTAAATTTCTAAAAATTTTGAAATCACATTTAATGAATTCGTATATGTATCTAACAGAAATCGAAATTACGATGATAGCCGGTTGGGTTTAAACTGCATTGACTGTTCATTTAAAAGAAAAATATTTTTTACCTCTTTATTCCTGTAAGGACGAATTTAGAACGATTTTAAAAATATTTTCGAGTAGTTATGTAATAATAATTTCCAAGCAAAATGCAAGTGTATATTTCGAAAGGGTCCAATAGATGTTGATGATTCATCGAAAACAAATTTTACGCCTTTCACTCTTTTGTGACGAAAATTTGAATAAAATTCTATAATTACGTTTTAAATTTTTATGGGTGACTCATTCAGTGAAAATAACGATAGACCAAAGGGTTCGCTAGAGTTACATCAATGACTGACTAACAACAGATTTTATAATTTCTCACCTCCTTTAAGTGTCAATTCTCGAAAAAAAGAAACATTAAATTAGTTTTCAGATATTTAGCAAGCAACATTCTTTTAAAAAAATTGATGTCGATACATAAAAGTGCGAATAGTGTACTATGCAAAAGTATGTAAGTATATATGCATTTATATGTTTATTCATGTAGACTATATATATGTGTGTGTGTGTGTTATGTGTGTGTACACACGCATACAAGATGTCCAGAAATAAACTCATAATAGGCACACCACGTGAATCCCGGGCTAATTGCGACAAAAGTGTTAGTGGCAAAATGTACGATGGCATTTTGCATGCACAACGTGGCAACATAGAACTGTAGTTAGATCCCTCTTGCGCTCAACATATATCTTTCTAATCTTACTACCTCGGTTCTGAACTGTATATTTTGGGCCCATGTTAAAATCCTGAGCAATCCAAACTTGATTCTAATGTACATAAAATAATACCTGGACGTGGAGTGCAAGCGTACAGTGTTGCCACTAATTGACAGTCCGACATTTGAATAATATAAAATGGTCAATATTTAGCGAAAATATAGTTGTTATCTTAGTAATAATGTTTGTTGTTACAATGACGAAAATGTTAGCAACGTTGAGTGGTTCGTGAGTACTTTTAGTTCTTGGTCAAATAAGTGACACTAGTGAAAAATTAACTTCGAAAACGCCGTGGATCTGCATTTCAACTTTTTAGCAATTTCTGGGTATGAAAAATGTTATGTCGAATGTTATTTGCTGTCATAAATGTTTTGCAATGAATGTGTGGCGTGTTCCTGTTGTTGGGACATACACAATACGAACTTGTTGCGGGCAATCACGTGACAACCGCACTTTTTCAGTTTTGGGTGCGCACCGAGAGCGTTCTATATGTATGGAAGAATCTATTAGGTCTTTTCGCTCTTAAAATGATTAAATTTAAACCTTTCTCTCAACAGTTCCTTACTCTTTTTTGTTTTGTGAAAGCACCCAAGAGAAACTAATATCATTACATTAGTCCGTTAGGGTCGAGCTGTACAAACATTAAATAAAATCGTTTACCCCTTTTCCATTTTTAGGCGTCGAATTGTACAAAATAATGGAATTTCCTAATTTTATGGATGTCCCATTGAAGTGAAAAACGCAGTAGCTTATCTGATTTGGGTTATAGCAACGTTTAATTGAAATCACATTTTACTTCTTTTAGACCCCTTAGAGGTCGAATTTTAAGGATCTCTAATTAGTGTTTCCACGCCGTGAGGGGAGAGAGCCAACATTTGAAATGTAATGATTCCTGGTCACGCTTTTTGTGCTGTGCTTGGATACAGCGCTGTTGTGCTGTATAAGTTAAACAAATGTGTTTATTAATTTTTTCAGGACTAGGTTTGGTCTGTTCCACGTGGACTTCACAGACCCCGCAAGGCCGAGAAAAGCAAAGGACTCCATTAAAGTAATAGAGAATATTATCAAGACTAGAAAGCTACCTGAAGAATATTTAGACAAGGAGTAGTACACAGTTACCTAAAGAACAAGCGTAATAATTGATAAATTACTTAATACGACGGGCAGTAAAACTTCAAGTTTATTCATATCAATTGTTAGTAATAAAATACAAGTTATAGGCAATACTTTTTAGTTTTATTTGTTTATATCAAACCTAAATTCGTGTATAACCACTTACATGCAATTTTTGCATGGTAGTATTGCCACCAGAAATTAATTTGATTAATTAAATATCCCATATATTATTTTTAATGCTAGAAGTATTTGGTGCGCATGTTACATGAAATAATACAGATGTATAAACAGCACAAACTTATTCCAGTGTTTACTTAATCAAAATAAAAATTTAAAAATTTATTTCAAAGCATTTCAAAGTTTAGCCATTGAGCTAAGATATGTGGCATGAAATGATGTTACTACAATAATTAACCAAATACAATGTTTTAAACTTTGCTACATTTTATTTGACCGAGTCTCTATGCAATTCAAGTTTGTAACAATTGTCATAGTAAACCTCAGAAACAAGCAATTAAAATATATTTAAGAAGGAAAATTTCCAAGGCTTGTTTCAACTTCTCATTGCTTAGAATATGCCAATGAAACGCATACACAAATCATCAAAACCACAAGTTAAAAAAACTTGTATTACTTTTTTTTTTTTTTTTTTTTTTTTTCATAAATTTACAAATGTGGTTATCTTCTTCTTCCACCAAGGCATTCAATGCTTCTAGATAGTAACGTGAACAAATAAGTTCGTTGAAAAAATTATTGTGTTAACAAGAGTACCCTCCATATCATTTTGATAGATTTGTGGTAACATCGTGATGCAATGTTTAAGACAGTCATATCAAGCGAGAATAAATCCTAATGCCTGATAACTAACATTATTTTCCGACTGAACAGTGACGATGAACTTCGCTAATGATCAATTATGATCGATTACCAACGACATAAATATTTGTCAGTATCTCAGTTTTTAGTTTAAGTGAATCCAAGAGATCACGTATACTGTTGATCTCGTAGCTGAAATACGGTTTGATCGCAAATATTTAATAAAGTTCTTAAAAATAAACACTGGATATCGGAGTAACGCTACTAGTAGCACCTAGAACAGTGATCGAATTAATGTGTACATTTTCTCTGCAAATAACCGAGGGAGGTTATAAGTGACTAAATGCCAACAAGCAATTTGGGGTTTTATGATTGCAGGATTTCACAATGAGCAAGCACATTTTATACTTTTTTGAATGTTTTACTAAAATAAAAATAAGGAAGTATAATTTCTATACTTCATTTTATGTTTTGAGGCAACTGTACAGAGTTAAAATAAAAACACTAGGTGTTTATCAGAACTTCACAAATATTTGACGATTGCATTCGTCGTACGATATATAACGTAAGCCTCAAGCTGCAGACTGCACCTATAGTTTCATCTTCACATGCTGACAATATTCATTTAGTTATTACTTCATTCGTATTTTGAACGTAGTAAATGTTGTTTCACTCTACTATGCTTATTGGTTGGGTATTTAAATTTCGTCGGGCCATTTCAGACGTTTTAACTGCTAACAGCAGCTTACACTGCTCTCGTGAAGGGTTTAACTAGAAGTATTTGATCCATACCATGGTCATAGAAGTACAGGTCTGGACACTCGCCTATCTACCAATGTATTTTGCTTGACCCCATAGTTGTTTGGTTGTAGTTCACCAAGTTACCGAGAGTATTGTGTATCTTTGGCGCTGCAATTAGGGCAGTCGGGCTCAAACTCCGCCCACTTTTTTTCCAGTGTTTACATTATGAAGTAAATAAAGATTGCTGGAGCCATGCTTTAGGATTGTGAGCGAAGAAGTATTTCAAAAATAGATTTTAAAAAACACGTTTTGATAAATTATTTAACTTTACAATGTAAACACTGAAAAAAAGTGGAAAAGAAGTGGACCGAGTTTGAGGCCGACCGCCTTGATTGCAGCGCCAATAACACACAGCACTCTCGGTAACTTGGTAAGTGTCCGTTCTACGGCCGTGATCTAGACGTAAATCGTGTTAGCTCTGGCCATTTATTCAATGCAAGTAGACATCACCTGGGTCACTTTTATAAAATTTCAGTGTGACATTTTGCTGTTGGCGGTCTAATGTCTTTACATTTTGTAAAGGCATTCTGACTTTAGTTGTGAATTTTTAATTTATATTGCGTAAATTAAATATTTTTCTGAGCCAGGTGCTTAATCGCCACACATTCCCTTCTTCCCCCTTCACCAAGCCTAGCCAGCAGGTAATCTATCTGTAGGTGTTAGCAGAAACTAACCTCTAAATATAGCTAGGTTTTCTTAGTCTTGTGACCAGGTTCGCTCGAACACTACATGTTAGCCAAGTTGTGTTCGAAACAATGCAAGTAATTAGCTCTGCTCGCTTGTTGGGACAACGGAAATTCCACTCGGATAATTTTTTAAACTCCTGCAGATGAAATTTTACTCTACCCGGGCTACATAAACGGTTATTCGTAACCACCTTTGTAAGGTCAGCTATCTGGAACTGAATATAACAGGACACCCGGTACTGTTATATGGCATCATAGTGAAAAGCGATTGAAGGTCATTCGCGATAAAATGAGCACTTTTGGCGACCGCCTTGTCTAGAATAATAATTAAATAATAATATTTATTGTGAACTTAGATGTTAATTTTTGAGTACAGTACAATGTTACTTACGTTGCTTTGTTCAAATTAAGTAACACCAGAAACTACAAATTATCTAGAAGGAAATAAGTAACTAATTTTCCAAAAGAGAAAGAGTTCACTTTATCCCGAACCACCTATATGGAAACTAGGCCCATCAGCAGGAACCATCTAAATGCGACCCTTTTGTCGTCTCCACTGAGAATGATACTCGTTGCTGGATTAACCTCAATGATCTCTTAATAAGCCACGGGCATAACTTCTAACTTAACTAGAGAAGTTCTCTCTTGCAGTGTCGGTTATACTGTTACATCCACAGACCAGTTAAGCCTAGTCACACGGTTATCTTTCTTGAACAAGAAGGTTTACACTTCCTAACATACAAGCTTCATGAACGTATCGTACACACAGTAGTAATTGTGTACTTGCGTGAATGTGTTTATATGCAAAAAAATTGGAAATATGAAGGCTTTTTTTTTTTTTGTTATTTTTAAGCTTTCTTGTATTTTTATCATCATTAACAAGGATACAGAACGAAATTATTAATTTAAAATTGTAAATTTCGTCAGTTAAGGCTTGTTCACTATTGACTACTGTAACATTTGACTTGACGTTTTCGTTACTTTAAGTATTTCGTCAATATACAATACGAATACAAACATAAATTTAAAGTAACGACAGTTGAAATACGATTGAGGTTCTGTTTCTCGAAACTGAAATATTATGATAAAAATTATTCTATATTTGCAATAAAAGCATATCAAGTAAATGTATAAAAACTATTCACTATTGTTCAAATATTTTCCATTTATTATAATATTTTACAGAACAAAGGCAGCACCATATATTGACAATACAGAAAGTTCACTCGAATACTTACGCAACACCATTTGCAAGAAGGGTTTCGAGTACATTTAAGATATGCCTTGTACATTTGTTATGAAATCCCGACATGAGAGAATAAAACCATGTTCAGAAATAAACATTTTTCATTCTAACATACATAACCAGCTAGTTCTTTGCAAACGACCATCTTGACTTTGACTTTAGGTTTCCGACAAACTCATTACGTCGTACTTCCTCCCCAACTTAACCCGAACTCAATACACGGCCGCAATTACCCCCCTCCCTCCTGCCCCGGCGAGTGCACCCTGGAGCAGTGCAGTGCAGTGGTTTTAAAAATCTAAGGCATTTTTAATAAAAGGTGTTGTGTGCGGTGAAACAACGAAATTAAGTTGGGAAGAAATACTTGTGAGACGAACTACGGGTAAGATGGGGGAGGGAGTTTTTACTTTTGTTGTATTTTATTCGTTGGGCAGAGACGTCGGAACACCGGCGAAGTCAGCCTCACTCCCCACATCACACTCAGGTAAGGATTTAAAAGGGTTTTGTTGTGTGCTAAATTCATAAATGATTTTTTTTTTTTGTGTTTGATTGATACATGTGTTGAAAATGTTTGATAAGAGTACTTGAGTTGATCCCAGGAGTTGGTACGACCGGCGCGTGGAACCAACCGCCCTTCCGCTCGGCCAGTCTTTCTGCGCTATGTTTCTGCGCGCGTGACAGCGATAAAGGCACTTTCACTACCACACACGTACGTTAAGTTTAAGTGATTGAATTCAAAACAACATTTCATCTAGACACGCGCGCAAATTGTTTATGTCATAACAAAATGTCGGTAATAGATGAAATTAAATAATTTATGACTTCAAGATAAATGATTTCTCAATATAAATAAATATATAATTGAGTCTTACGTTTTCACATGCTGTATTCACAACCAGCACTTAGCGTACGTGCGAAGTATAAAAGTTGATCAACTCTCTTACGTACGTGTGCACGCTACGCGAGGATGTGAATGCTAGCATGCACTCTCGGTGTTTCTACTTTTATACGGTTGTGAATTCAGCGTAAGTCGTGTCTGTACAAGTGTCTTGCTGAACTGATTGTAACGCCACCATCTACATTGTCATCTTAATTTTTTATTTGGAACCTTTTTGTTTAAATCCTCTCGCTTCCCCGGTTTATCGCTTGCGCTCCGCATATGGGAGAGGTTTTAATTTCACATAAATGGTAACGGCCAAATCTGTTTTGGCTATCGTAAGCTTTCCACCGCGTGGCAAGTTAGCAACTTTGTTTCCTCGGGCAAAATTGCGGGCTGTTCGCCCTCACACGTGTACGCTCCGAGTCTTCCTTCATACTCTAGATGCTCAGATGGTACAGCTACCGTAGGTCAGTTTACTTACTTATTTTGAAGTTTTTTACCTCCGTTGGTGGCACGCCACGGCGATTCGTAACAGAAAAATCTGGCAAAGTACTCAAGTGTCTAGTGTGTGTTACGTGTGTCGTCTGTAAACGAAGCACAAATAAATTCAGTAACTTTGAAATCTCCTGTATCAGCATTCTCAGTCTCTAGTGTTCACGTAGAAATGACAGTGTAACATGTTTTATCCACCGCACGCAGATGTCGAGTGTAGTGCCTGCCAACGAACCATCAGCCCTTGAGTAATTCTGTCTCTGTTCCTACCCGATCCCAGCCGGCCATGTTGGGACGGCGCCCATTTATATCGCAGTGCAATTTTCGAGTCTAAATTCACACCAAACTCTAGTCACGCAAATCTACCCTCCCTTACGGCGGCACACGATTAAATAATTTAACATTTTACTTTACGTTTCCGTTACTTAAAGTATTTCTTCAATACCCATAAAACGTAAAGTTAAAGTAACGACAACTGAATGATGATTGAGAATCGTTATTTGAATAGGAAAATACTGTGTTGTAAATCATTATAGCTTCCATAAATGCATATCCTGTAAATGTTTTTAACAAAAAACCCTATTATTAAATGTTGTTCATTTATCATAATATTTTTCAGAACGGAAGCACTGCCATCTGACGCAACTCACAGTTAATTTACAAATACTTATCTAATGCTATCTCCAAACTTTTTTGAGAGCTTTTGAGACACATCTGCTATATTTTTAATGAAATCCTAATACTGGAGAATAAATTGATAGTCGGAAACAAACATTTTCATGCATAACATTAAACATCAAACTAATAGACCTAAATGGATTGGTGCAGGAATAATCATATCCATTTAAAAAAATTAAAGGACTTATGAAAGCGTGATAACAATTATATGAAGTATTATGAAAAATATAAATTAATTTATTGTAGGGTAGTAAGATCTGCAAAAAAGAAGTTTGCCAGTAAAAGAGTAAGAGAGTGCAAAAACAGACCTCGAGAGTTGTGGAAAATAATAATTAATAATGAACTAGGTCATAAAGCTCCACAGAACATGGAAAATATAAATATAAATGGAAAACTGAGTGATTCTGGAGTAGACATGGCAATTGCTTTCAACTCCCACTACGTACACATAGCTAAGAAAGTTTATCCAAAAGCACTTTCAACAAAATTAAATGAGTTAATTAAAAAACATATATATGCAACATTACAGTTTGTGCTGTGGTCAAAAGTGTAAAAGTTACATTTGGACTAAAAAATAAAACAACCCGGGATATTCATGGTATATCAAATATGATTATTAAATCTTGCTACAAAACATACTTAAACCACGCATTTTCTTAATCAGTCAGTCATTTGCCCAAGGAATATTTCCAGATCGATTGAAAATTGCAAACATTTTGCCAACGTATATAAAATAGGAGAAAAAACGGTAATGGAAAACTATAGACTGATTAGTATCTAAGTGAATGTAAATAAAACTAAGTTTATCCAATTTTTGAAAAAAAAAAATAGACCAAAATAAAACATACTTTATAGATAGAGAAATATTGAAATTGAAGAATTACCATTTGTAAAATTTTTAGGTTCATATAGACTAGTAGTCCTCCGCGGCTTTGCTCGCGAGTATTATTCGTAACTGATAATATTTACTTTAATTGGAAAGCCTCTTTATACACCAGATTGGTACTTCAGTTATCAAGTGTTAGAATGACAAAGCTGCTAACTGAGCTAACTCTGCAGCAGGATAAGCAGCTATATCTGTTGACGTTGTGAGGTAGTTACAGACTCTTAAATGAAAGAGGTTAATCGAATGAAAGACGTCTGATTTACCCTGTGCACATCCATTGGTGACGGTGCCTTCAATTACATATTTTCAAAATATCCACGTGAAGTTTAATGCCACTAGAAAGTTTTGTTAGGAAAAGGTTTCGCGGAAACGTATTTGGTGCCCCAATCTTGAGACTAAGTGAGACGATATATGTGAGCTGATGTTGTCGAGGAACCTAAGTGGAAAGTTAACTGCATAATACATTTTACCCATTTTAAACGACTACATGCAAATTGCACTAATTGGATCTGTTTTGCAGTTTTTGTGTGTCAGAATTGATCGTTCGCATGCAGCTTTTAACGGAATTCGAGCCCAGAACCTCCCGGAATGTAGACCTGAGCTGCAAACAAATGCGTTACGTAACGTCGAAATAATTCATGTAAACTTTTTTTTTAATTTAAAATATAAAATATTCATGTCCTGGGCCCATAGAGGTCTCGATAGGTTACTGCAGAGTGAAACTCCTGTATAATTTATTTCTCGCTGATCGTACTTGCTTTTCGAATCGTTTGCGTTAGAGGTTCACAAACTAAGTTTTATTCTTATTAATAAAAATATCTTATAAAGTAAAAAATATATATATATAAAATTCTTACGTAAGCATCACTCTGACGTGAAAAACACCTCAATATCTCTACTGGTAAGATATATATCATGGGATGATATAAAACAAAATTTGTACTTTTTCACCCTTATGGATGTCGAATTTCGAAATATTTTAATTTCACGTCTTAGACATTTGTATAAGTATCAAATTGAAGTGCAAATCATGATGGTAGCCCGTTAAGTCGAATCAAAATCGATCATTCATTAAAAAAGCACATAGGCCTATGACCTCTGCACAGTACTGAGAGTTCGAATTTCGAAAAACTTTAAAAGCGTTTTGCGATCATTTATGTAATCATCATTCTGAAGCAAAAATTAACTGTATATCTCGACGGGTTTCTTAGATATCGAGGATTTATCTAAAACACATTACAGGTCTTTTCACCTCCTATGAGAGTGAATTTCGAAAATTCGTGAAGTTTCTTTTCAGGTATTTGATTAAGAATCAATCTTACACAAAAATCACGTCGCTATATAATAAATCAATGTGGACTACATACATCGAATGTGAATCGGAAACACATATTAACATTTTTTTTTTTTTAACTCTTTGGGGCCGAATTCGGAAAATATGTTTTAATAGCATTTGGGATATTTAGAACAGCATCAATCGAAAGCCAAGAGCACTTAGATATCTCGATTAGTTCGATAGATATGGCGGAATAACCGAAAACATATTTCACGTTTTTTCACCCCCTTAATTAAAGAATTTCGAAACGTCTTGGAGTCTTATCATAGACATTTGTATACGTAAAAAATTGAAGTAAAAATCATGACGATAGTCAATTGTGTTCCAGTGACATAGGCGATTCATTAAAAACATATTTCCCCCTTTTTTTACTACTTGGGGGTCAAATTAAAAAAAAATCCTCAAAATACTTTCTTGGACAACTGCGTAAGCAACATTTAGAAGTGAAAACCAATTCTCTATCCCAAATGGTTCCATAGGTATAGATAACTAATAGGAAACAATTTAAAGGTCTTTTCACCTCCCTTAAAAGTTGAATTTCGAAGAATTCTAAAATTGGATAATATGCTTTTTATGTGTTTCCCATTAAGTCGCGAGTTGCGGAACTGTCAGGACCTTTGTTTACTTCATATCAGCTGATCGCAAACTTTTTAAATCCAACTTTTTTGAAAATGGCAGTATATGATTGTGAGGTTTATTTTCAAAGGAAGAGAGTGAGTAGACTAATGTGCGCTAAAAAGAGTTATTTCTCCAGATGGAAACCAGCCTAGTTACGTCCCTGCAGTTTAACTGATATTCATTTATGCTGGCTTATGTAAGCCTATTCAAAATTTGTGATTTTACCCGAGTACAAAAAAAATGTTATTGCCCATGTCATTGGTTTTTAAGGTATTTCGAGGTTAGTTTTGTTAATTAACGAGTGATTTATTAAACTGAATATTTTTTTTTACCACTCGCTTTCACCTACGAACATAATATTTTCAGCTGTAGGTTCATTGCCTTCCACTGTTTGGCCAGAAATCGCAAAGCAACAAAAACACTGATGATCCCTTATGGAATATTTCATGTTCTGTTGTTTTTATTAATGGATGTGTTGACTACAACCAACTAGGCTTGTTTTCTCTTTTTTCGTATTTCGGTGGTTGCTTTTTTTAGTTTCTTTATAAGATTTCTTGGACGACATAATATTGAAATGGCGTATGTCCACAATAATACAGTTTGTCATTCTGTCCCATTGCAAGAAACATTCGAAGACATTAAAAACACTGAAGTCTCTCTTACAAAATAAACAATCAATTCAAATTTGGCGCAAATTTCTTTGCTCTCGATCTCACTGCTCTTCTGCTCTTCCTCGGCAGCAAGAGCAGAAAGTTCATGCTCTTTCTGAGAAAAAGACGCCCGAACACCCTACCAAAAAAACACCTTCGGTGAATCGAACGTCTTAAATGAAAAAGAGCAAGAAAAAAGCAGGAAAATCTCAGAAGTAGCAGAAATCTCAGAGATTTTATCGCACCAAAACTAATGTTTCACAGACGTTTCTCGTAACCTCAAATTGTGTGCTGCTCGCTCGTGCATGTAGGTACAAAAGTGTATGAAAAGAAGTAAATTTATCATAGTTGTGTTCTGAAGTGTGGTGAAAGCAAAATGTTCGTTATTGTAATTTTAATTAAATAATATTTTTAATTCCACGTAAGATTTGTTACTCGTGTGACATGGTATTTGTGAGTGCATTACCTAATACCTGTGTGGCTATGGTTTAGTGAGTCGTAAATCGTTAATTTATATTTATAAATAATTCAGAGCTAATGTGTTGCTAAAGCATTCGTTCAAGGACCCTACAATAAATTTAACTAGATGGTTTGCAAGTTCGCTGTTCACTGAGGTAGGTGTGATATGTGTAGACAGCAAACATATTGTTAAAATATAAAACAAGTGTCGCACCAGTCTCACGAAAGACGTTAAACTAAAAGTTCATACCTCCCATTTCATGAAATAAAGAGAATCCCAACAAAATCACTCTTGTGTAATGTGAGAATAAAAATAAACGAGTCGGTAAGAAAGGCATAATGTTACAACTAGGCGGGTAATTTATTACACATTTTCAACACATAACTGAAACCGGTACTTGCGAATCATTTTCGTTATTAATTTAAGTTACCACTTGTATATGTAAATATTTTGCGACTCAAATAACATCATTAAATGTAAATATTGCAATGATCGTCAGTAGGTAGTCTTGCCGCATTTTGTAACATACTTACTTCGAGTCCGATAAAATAGTGTATTTTATTGCCAACATATGAAATATCGAACCAGGACCAAATAGTAACCAAATAATATATTATTGTGGACACGTCCAGAAGGCGGACTCACTTGAATATTAGTTAACGTAACTAGGAGATAGTTATTCCACACTTATAACTAAACAATTTACATTTTACGTGAGCAGCATAACTCATAACAATCTTGGTAAATTTGTTGAAAACTTGACTACAATTGGTAGCCTTCCTACCTCAACTTATGGCGTATTCCAATTACTGCACCCGAATGCTTCCGGTGCGCAGCCGACGGGTGCCGCGTGTTCCAATTACCGGAACTCCCGTTGGGAACATTCGGATTTTCGTATTCCAATTGAGAGTCGCACTCGATGCGTGCGCACCGGGAGCAGCTTTTGCCGCACCGTCTCTCGAGACGGTGCGGCTAATGAGTGCAATATTGGCGGCGACCTGTGATTTTGTAAAGCAATTATATGACTGTTCGGAACTTAAGAAATGCAAAGACGTTTATGTGATGCAAACATACAGTGATTATTTTCATATCTGTGTTCGCTATTAAAATTATAATAAGGTTAGTAGGGTCGAGTTGTCTGCTCATTTATTTACCGATAAATCAAGAAGAAAAATGGTAGTAAAGTAACCTCTCAAATTTCGTAGGATTAAATTTTTTTTTTTTTTTTTTATTACCTATGGTTAAAGAATTTCGTGTACCAAGTTATTTGTTGCCATACATGTTTTGCACTGTAAATGTGGCGTGTTCCAGTTGTTAGAGCATAAACAATACACGCTCGTTGGGGACAATCACGTGACTATTGCATATTTTCAGTCTTCGGGGCGCACCGGGTACGCCCCTGGTCATCGCGACATCTGGGTTGCCTGGCGGCATGCCACATGCCACACGCATTTACTTCAACAACCATTACCTATTCAATAATTTACCAACAAACACACATCCAAATTTTATTTCTTAAACTCGAGAGTACCACGATGCTAAATATTCATGTTTCTTGAATGTAGCATTTTTGCTTAGCTGTTAAAAAAAATTACCATTTATGCAAGAAATAATATTAGTTTTGCGGGTTATGAGCGATGCCACTAAAATGATTTTTAATGCGTTTACTTTCACATATTAATACTTGCTGTGTACTTCAAAACTTTCTAAGAAGATCCCACGTCATTTTGCAGAAAACCATTACACGTTACGTGCAACGGTTTTCGCCTAATGAAGTTATATTTTTAAAAGTTGAGATGGCCGCGAGGTTGCACTTTGCGCGCCCGTGCTTTGTGTTTTCAGTTTGTAAACATGGGCATTATTTATTGAAATGTTTTGCCACAAATATATTATTTTAAATAATCAATTCTAAAGGTCGAGCGTTTTAGAGTGCTGGTCTTTTGCCCAGATGAACTGGGTTCGATTTCCAGCATGACCATAGGCCTGGTGTTTCCTCGGAATCCACAGTTTCCATCCACCTTTGCATTTCCACCGCTGTTCCGTTACATCTGGAATTTAAATTTTGCATTAAAAGTAATAACACTTGTTAATCATGCGATGTTTAGGTTTATCTTTCGCTCTTTCAAACAACAACAACAACAACAACAAAATACGTAATGGTGGCTCCCATAACTATATGCATAGTACACTGTGCAAATAATTTATATTCAAGTGTGGCGAAGTCAACATTTGTTTCTTCAGAATACTAAAATCTTTGATCACATGCATGACGCATTTCCTAGCTTTTCCTGCAAATAAGTGCTGCCCAACATAAATAAAATTGTTTTAATATACCATGTTTTTAAAACTCACTGAAATAATTATCTTACGAAAAAACTTGTAAGGTAGAAAACGAAAATGTTGAGCGCACGCAATAGATGACGGATGCATGAATAGTCCACCCATGTCACTAACAATTATATTGCACTGAAATGAACTCTTGTGTGTATTTTACTCAACAACTACTCTCTACACCCCTCGGTATTATCTAATGCATGCATCTCAAGTTTTTCGTTTAAAATCTTACAAGTATGTTTATAGGATAAACTAGCTGGTCCTCCAAACGTCGTTTACTGGGTTTTAAATTTAACGCGATTGTCTTTCTAAACAAAAAAAGTTTTTAAAAAGTGCTAAACGGGCAAAATGATGTTAAGGGTCATTAATGTCCGTTTTAGAAACGTTTTGAAAAGGAAAATTGTTCTGCAAATTGTTGGGTATCGTTATGCCACTGTACCACTTTTTGTCACCCCCCCAACAGTAATTTGTTTTGGTAGAAACAAAATATTTGACCCGCCTCACTCCAAAAATAAAATTCAGCTCAAAATGTCGCGGACGCACGCCCAACAACTTACCAAAATGTGATAGTTATTTTTTATAAGTTTTTCGGATGTCCCATTCTGCCGCTCTGCTCCGTTTTGCCCATATTTTTCCTGCTTAAAAAGTAATTCAAACAACTTCACAATAGTTTACTTGTACATAATTTTTTTGGTTTCCTGTTCGGTCCCTATAACTCGTTTTGGCTTCCCCTGCCAATTTATTTGCAGAAATTTCATCGCAGTTGAATGACTGTTATAGAATCACATAAAAGACGAACAAACAATCATTTTTATGACGTACAGTCCGCTTACGGCATTGCCCGCGTGTATTACTTGTAACAGTGCTTACTTCATTTCTTCACAGCTGTAAGAGTTCGGATTTAGAAAAGTTCTGACATCTGTTTACGTGCATTTACGTATCATCGTAAAACAAAAAGCAACTCTAAATTTCAATGGGTTCGATAGCATTCGTGGATTTATCTCAGACACATTCCATGTCTTTTCATCCCCTTAGGATTCAAGTTTCGAAAAAAATAAAAGTGTTGTATGGGCGTCAAATTTCAGCGGAATACGAGAAAATAGCCCATTGATTTAAACATAACTTATACAGACGATTAATTGAAAACACCTTTCATCTTGTTTTATAACTTTTCATGCCCACAGGTGTCAAATTTCGAAAAATTAATATACTAAGTTTTCAAGTATTTAAGCAAAAATCGCGTCAATATCTAAAAGAATTAGTTAGTTAGATATTATCAGGATTCGAAAACACATTCTTTTCTTTACATATATGGCTTCGAATTTGGAAAATATTATGAAGTACATTTTCGGTCTTTACGTAACAATCATTCTGAAGCAAACAGCATATCGATATCTCGAGTTATTCCATAGTTATGGAAGAATAATCGATAACCTATTTCTCATGTTTTCTTCCCTTAATTAAAGGGTTTCGAAACGTCTTGAAGTCCTACGTTATATACTTGTATACGTATCTAATTGAAGTATAAATCACAACGATATCCCATTGGGTTCCAGCTGTACAGACAATTAATGAAAAACACATTTATTCTCTTTCAACTGACTAATATGTTTTTTATGATTGACTAACTGTAGTAAAAGTCACGACGATAGGCCGTTGGGTTCGAGATGTGTATACGAATCTTATAAAACACATTTCACCCCTTTTAACCATCAACGAGTACGAATTTTTAAAAAATCTTTTCTTAGTGCTCGCCTACGACATAAAGAGAACCCAAACAAAAAATTTAACATTTTTATGTCCAGCTGTTGGAGCTGCAGTTTTATATGTTAGTCAGTCAGACATTCAGTCAGCCAGTCAGTGTTATACATAGAGATTGTACTATGCTATTTTATCATATATTTTTTAATTTTAAAAATTCATTTTATATATATATATATATATATATATATATATATATATATATATATATATATATATATATATA
>PNEQ01000960.1:2738-20469 GCA_003012365.1 Medauroidea extradentata | reverse complement strand
AAATGTTCAAAATAGCTTGGCCCAACCTCGGACATTTCCGGGTGGCGGTTTGAATGTTCGTTGTGACCAATTGGATACGTAAAACACATAAATAATGACCCTGTGGAGGAAAACATACATGCATACAAAACACTAAATGACAAAACACTAAATCATAAATATGGTCATAGTCGTGAATTTAGGCGACGTTATTGTCTAACGACCCTTGCTGGCCCTAGGCCGGCGTCAATACCTAGATATAGTTTAAACATGCTGATGTAAATATTGTGTTCACTTATATTCATAACTGATTTGTGTCATTTTGTAATATTTCCTTGTGATTAATGTAAAAATTATGCTTTCCATGTATCCATGATTGATGTAAATATTATGTTACTTGTATTCAAAACTGACGTTCCATATCCCCAAAGCTATACTGGCTTGCATGGGATCTACGGAATGCAAATAAATAAATAAAATAAAAATGAATTAAAAGAAAGGAAGGAAAGGAGAAGAGGGGAAAGGCTGATCAGGATGAACACTGTTGTGAATGGAGAGGATTGGGGAAAAACAGGCCGCCTCTTACCTAATGCAGAGTGTAGAGGAAGAGGAAATAATAGTGTGAAGACTCAGAGGGTGAGGAAGTATTTATTTTCAATACACTTTACATCTCGTCGACACAAGTTCATTAGAGACTGTTAGACACAACTTTACACAATAACGGGAACTAGGAAAGATATTGACTATGGCCCTTGTTCAGGAGCCATACCAGAACTTGCCTCAAAGTGATTTCGGGAGACCATGAAAACCAAAATCAAGATGGCCAGAGCAAGGGTTCTCCTAATCAAAAGTCCAACATGTTCAGAGGAGTTGGTGAGGGTGTAGTTGGTTGGAAAGTTTAGAAGGGGTTTGGGAAATGATTGAGGTAGCACTTAGTACTATTTATTTCAGCCTCCATTCTTCCAGTGCATACTGGATAGGAATTTTCAATACATTACAAATAATCTTAGTAAGCCTAGCTTAGTATACAATATGAACATACATATACAATCTCATAGATAAGGCCTAGCCTAGATATTTTTTTTATATTTAATTTTTCTTCTTGCAATTGGGCCTCAGCCCTGTGGCAAGGATTTGCTTAACCTACCTCTTCTCAATTTTCCGACCCCATCAACCTTTTCCTAAACTCCCTCGCTCTCGTCACCTCAACCACATCCCTCGCCAATTCATTCCAATCCTTCACAGTTCTCACCATCATAGTGTTTTTTCCTCTCTCTGTCCTCTTCCCCACCCTCTGTATCTTCCACTCATGATCACCCCTTCCCCTGAATAAACCTCTCTGTATCTTGTCACCCAGTTGTGCCCACCCACCCCCTCACCACCTTAAATATCCTTACCAGCCGCTCCGCTCTCCTCTCCTGCAGTGTGCCCCACCCAAGTCCTCTCTCCATTACTGATGGTCTGAAATCCTCCTCTCTCTCTCTCTCTCCCTGTGTCCTCCACTTATTTGTGACCCACCTAGAAGCCCTTCTCTGCCCCTTTTCCATCTCTACCACTTCCCTTCCCACGTACGGGTCCCAGACTGCCGCCGCGTACTCCAAAATGGGCCTCACCATTGTTTTGTATCCCTTTTCTTTCACTTTCTTGTTTGTGCCCCTTAACACCCTTCCCAGCAGGGCCAGCACTCTTCTACCTTTACTTGTAACACAATTCACTTGCTCGCCCCATCTTAAGTCATCCTGAAGAATAACTCCCAAATATTTATATCAGTTCGCCTCTCCAATCTCCTGTCCTCCCCATCCATATATTAAGCAACTGATGGCATCCAATTAAAATAATTCAGACATAATGTATATAGTCATAATACATCACTGGTATATATTAACACTGACAGTGTTTTTATGTACAGATACCTTCACTCAACGCAGCTCTCATGCGAACCTCAATGTGCATGTTGCAACTTGCCATTGGGCGGTTGCTCAATTGCGAGTGAAATTTTCATTGGTCATGGCCAAGTGGATATAGGCAACAACAAAGTCATTCGTGTGTTTCAAATAAGGTGGCAGCACCACCCGACTTTTTGTACATACCTGATTTGCCAACACCACCATCTCCCAGCACAACTATTTTGTAAACTCTTAAACCTCTGCGAGTGGACTGGCTGGGTGTTGAAGCTGGAACTTCTTGCAGGCAACTTTCATCATAAGCACCCATTACACCTGCCTTGGAATTTTCCCCAACAGACCCGGATGGGCCAGCTCCTTCAGCTGCCAGGGTTCAATTTCACTAAATTTATGCGAAGAAATTTTTGTTACAGGAGATACCTGGCCATTACGTTGTTCTAATATCTTAATGTTAAATAATCACATGCTGTATTTAAAACTATGCGCGTATTAAAATCAACAACGTAAGTTGCAGTACCATAACAACACCCCCCGCCACATTACTGATTATCAATAAACAAATTAGAAATCTATCGACACATATTTCGACACAGTATCGACTTCTGCCTCGGGACACAACATTTTTAGCCATACATTATCTTGTGCATGGTCTGTACTTCTTCGGTCGTGATCATGTCAAATTATAGGCGTACTTTAGCGGTTGAATTGGTCATAAGCTGTTAGCAAGCGTTTGCCGAATCTGTTTGCATTTACAAGAAATCGCTAAAATGCAATATTCAGTAAACATAAATGGCTACCACCATGGAGTTACGAAATTGTGAACTTGTTAACCAAACTACATTTGTTTGACAGAAACAACAACGAATGTTTCAAGTGAATTGGCCTTATTCATAGTCGTGAGATAGTTCCGAGATGATCCTGAGATCATCTTACGCCAGTTTGCAGGGTTGGTCCTGACTTAGTCCGGACCAAGTGTTACCTTATTCATAGACGCCAACTAACGCCGGACTAGAGATAGTCGCGGGATCAGCCTTGTACACTGTTGCCACATGCTTCGCGCATGCGCACGTCACATTTTAACACACAGGAAAACATTCGTTAGTAAGAATAATTTGAATTACGATTACATTTACCCCGAAATATTGTTTCAGTTATGTCATATAGCGAATTTATTGTGCGATGTTAGTACATTTTGTATCAATAAGCACTTTATTAAGATATGCTGAAAATAAAAAATTAAGTTAATTATTTTTACAGATATTAGCACTATTAATGCTTTCGTACTTAGAGTCGTGAGATCGAGGGTTTTGTTAAACACTTTTTTTTTAAAGTACTTAAACTACTAAATTAATAGTCACAGGATACCGAAGTTATATTTATTTAACCGATATTATGTCCAAACTGGCAGTAAAATCATAAACATAAATTTATGTGTGGTAAAAAATCGCCTTTTAAAACAATTATTAAACTACTGTTGATGAAACATGAGAAAGAATGGGGAAAATAATCCGTGACACATATTGTAAAAGCATTGCAGAATTCAAAACTAATATATCTGGTTAATCTACACTACCTACACATAAACACGTATATTTCACTAGTCGAAATTTTATAAAGAACGATATGTGCTGTGCCATTATGTAACGAACTAACAAGAAAATTTAACAGTAAAATTCCGCATAAAAACGTCGGAAATATGTATAAGAATATTTTGTACAAATAGAGGTTTCTATACCAAAATATTACAGGATTAACTGTCTTGATGTAGAACGAATTTAACGTTACAGAATGTACAGAATAAATGCACTTATAAAATAAGAAAACTGCATTTTTTTCTTCATGTACAATTAAAAACTAACAAATTTAAAGAACAAAAAATTTTTTGCACCATGTGAGATTCGAACCCACAACCCTTGCATTACTGTGCCAGTACCCTACTCCTGAGCTACCGAGGCACTTATGAACAAGAGTGGATAAATAATATAGTCAAATGCAAGTTGATAGTAAATGTATAACGTATTTTACGCAAATCGTATATTTACGGCTTCATATCACTAATAGCAATAATTCCCATCTTATTAGACTTGATAAAATATTATTGCTGTACGTAAATGTCTTGTACGGTACAATAAACGCGCAATACGTAATTTTTTGCTCACAAAGTTTGAATCTGACCGTTTTAAATTAAGTAACTAATGCTTATTACTAAATAAATTATTAGTGTAGAGGTATAATACGTTTTTAGTGTAAAATATCCGTTATATTCCATAAGCTGCTTATATTGTAATGGTCCGCCATGTTAATTTTCGACTTAGCCCATCGTTAAACCTACCCTTGGTCCGGACTAAAAGTTAGACCGGACTAACGCACGATGATCCTCGGACTAACGTTAGTCCGCGTCTATGAATAAGACAAAAATTAGTCCGACGATAATCCCGCACTAGTCCGGGTCAAAAACGACTATGAATAAGTCCCGTTATTGTCTGAACAGGAATAGAATTGGACTGTATAAAGGAAAATACTTCTTCACGAATACGTTTATTGGAAAATAAACTACTTTCGCTATTTTTTTTACATGTACAACATAATAAATTGTAGAAATAAATTTAATTGTGCACCAGTATATGATGAAAAATTAATATTGCATCATTTTATTTTAAATTAACTTAAGTTTTGTCCATATTAAACATAAATACAGTTTGTTTTTATTTCAGATTTGTTCGAAACAAAACAGGAAATAAAAGTAAAGGTAAACATCCTGTGAACAAACCCTGTAACCGTCCTCTTGCTTCGTTTGCCAGAAACGTGCAAACACCCTCAGCCTGGTTGCAGCATGTTTGCAAACACCCTTGTAAACAGGAGCGCTAAAATGCTCTGTTTACAGGTACCGCTACCAATTCAACCGCTAAAATACGCCTTATGTTTGCTGAATTCGGTCTGTAAAGAGATCGTAGGGGCGAGAGTGATCACTATGGAATAAAGATGGGCAATAAAGAAGAGTGTCGTCTTAACGTACAAAGATCTATGGTTGGGTTGTTTATGTTTTCATTGCCTTTGTGGTATGTTTTTTATTGGTTATTAAAATTAATACTTGAAGTGGAAAACTATTTTGTAACGTTTTCTTAATGCGCTGCGTTAACATTAAATCATTAGAGAAGTTATTCCGCAAGGTACTGTAATAATTAATTTCTCCTCGAATCATAAGCTTACAAACAGT
The DNA here is from genome assembly GCA_003012365.1 of Medauroidea extradentata. NCBI lineage: Eukaryota > Metazoa > Arthropoda > Insecta > Phasmatodea > Phasmatidae > Medauroidea > Medauroidea extradentata. The sequence continues at coordinate 15,369 of PNEQ01000960.1, read as the reverse complement.
ATACGTTTACACAGTTACAAACATTTGTACTATACAACGTTTTACTAAAACGTGGCCCCTTTCACTACATTCCCCGAGGCCTGATGCTCTATGCTGGAGGTTAGACAACTGAATAATACTGTACACTATTTCATTACTCTGGCAGTGTTCAAAATAATTTACACTCGCTCCCTCAATTCCTTGCGTGTTTTATGTGTGCTCTTCATTTGGAACACCACCATACATCTTGCGTGAATGCATGCAATGGGTAGACAGTGGGTGGTAGTAGAAGGTGACCTCAATATGTCCGGGGTGCAGTGGGTGGAAGGGCTGGAAGACGTGGGTGGCATTATGCAGACATAAGCATCACAGCTAGTTAACAGGGAGCTAGTGCAGGCAGTAGGAGCTCCAACTAGATGGACTGCAGATGGAGTAGGGTCAGTGCTGGATGTAGTGTTGGTCAGGCCTGGGGACATCATAGTTAATTTAATTGTAGTAGAAGGAATCAGTGATCATGATATACCTGTGGTAGAAATAAAGCTAGGAAAATATAAAGCTGATCAAACCAAAGATACGGTAATGTGGCAATGTGGACAAGGAAACAGGAAATGGGCGGAACACTTTCTAAGGGATAGGTATAATGAGTGGGCTAAAGGGGAGAATATGGAGTGCCTGTGGGAAGAGTTTAAAAAGATCATAGAAGATATGTTGGTAAGGTTTGTCCCGAGGAAAATAATAACGGCGGGGGGATCCACCATATTATGGGAGAGAAATTAAGAGGCTGAAGAGGAAGTGTTGGCAATTGCATGCAAGATATAGGAGAGGGGAAATTGTAAATGCTAGGGTATGGATGAAGCAGATAGGGAAGGAGCTAGAAACTAAGATAAAAGCGGCAAAAGGTGAATACTTGGGCAACATCATGGTTGAGGATAAAAGCAAAGGATGGCAGAAGCTCTTTGGTTATCTGAAAAGGATGAAAGGTGGAGAGAAAGGAATTCCAATACTTACAGGGAGTGATGGCTTGACCGCAACCACTGACAAAGAAAAAGCATAGTTATTGCATGCTCAGTATTTGTCGGTGTTTGAGGGGCACGGACGAATGGGGTGAGAAAGCAGATAGAGTCAAAGGGCCAAGTGGTAATCTAAGGATAAGGGAACATGACATAGGAAAAATAATTAAAAGCTGGCATCCTAACAAAGCAGTGGGGCCCGATGGCATAGAGAATGGGGCTCTTAAGTTTGGTAGGAGGGTGATAACAAAGTATTTAGAAGTGTTGTTTAGCAGATCGATGGAGTAAGGCAAGTTACCAAAGGGGTGGAAGGAAGGTCTGGTAGTACCAGTATACAAGCAAGGGGAGGACAGGGCAAGGCCTGGTATAGGCAGTTCGGAATAAAGTGAGCACTCGAAAAAGCCCTGCTAAAGATCTATTTCCAGCCAATTCGTATCTTTCCGCGTGTAGCAGCTAACGACGGGAAAAGTAACCTCCTGGGACTCGTCACTTTATATTTGCGCGTGTAAGATAAATTGTCCAGTCGATAGGTACATATATAGTTTGATAAAAAGAAGTTTATTAATTATATAAAATACAATTATATCGCTGTCGGTTGATTTTGTTTCAGTATTGTTGTATTTAAATACGAATAAACACTGAACTATGTTGTGTTATTTCGTTGCCAACCATACAAGCAGTAAAGTGACTATCGGTAATGTTGAATTATATGTAGTAACAGCTAGTAATATTTTTCACAGGTTAAATAATTAGTGTTCACTTTATTCCGAACGGCCTATAGTTACATACCGGTGAGTCTCACCTCGAGCACGGGTAAGATAATGGAAAGGCTGGTAGTTAAATTTGTGGTAGATGTAATGAATGAGAAGAACTGGGTGCAGGAATATCAGCATGGGTTCAGAAGAGGCTATTTGTGTGAGACGCAGCTGGCTTGGCTATTGGAGGATCTAGTACAATCTGTCGATGAAGGAAAGCAGGTGGTTGCCTGCTTCATAGATTTTGAGAAGGCGTTTGCCAAGGTGCCACATGAAATTTTAATGAGGAAAATAAATGAGCTGCTAGATGACAGGTGGGTGGTTGACTGGATTGGTGAGTTCCTCGAGGGACGGAGCCAGAGAGAGTGGGAGACTCCTTTTCAAGGGAAGGAGCTGTAACATCAGGGGTGCCACAGGGAAGTGTTCTGGGCCCTTTGTTGTTTACTATAATGGTAGATGACGTGGGAGTGGGTGGCAGGATGAGATTGTTCGTGGACGACTGTGTACTGTATTCGGAGGTAGGTGAGAAAAACAACTTGCAGGCAGACATTAATCGGGTACTGGAATGGACGGAAACCAATAAAATGAAGATTAATGTAAAGAAAACAAAGATAGTGAGATTCACAAAAAAGAGGGTAAAGAGCAGGCAGACATACAGATGGGGAGAGCAGGAGATAGGGGAGGCAGCAGAATACAAGTACTTAGGGTGATGCAGGAGGATCTTGGGTGGAGGGAACAGGTGGGAAGAGAGTGGTTTCTAAGATAAGAAGGACCCTGGGAGTGCTGGGAAGAGTTCTGAACGGGGTCAGTGGTGAAGTGAAGGAGAAGGCATACACCTCACTGGTACGCCCGATGCTGGAATATGCAGTGGCAGAGTGGTATCCCTACATTAAAGGGGAGGTGCAGGAACTGGAGAAGGTCCAGAGGAGAGCGGCTAGATGGGTGAAGGGCAGGTGGAGAAGGCAAGGGCAGGAGGGAGAGGAGGAAGGTAATTACAGACCATCAGTGATGATGAAGGAAATGTGTTGGAGTACTTTGAAGGACAGGCGAAGGGTCGAGAGGCTTGTTAGGTTGTTCAGAGTGGTGAAGGGAGAGGGAGAATGGGGAATGTTAGATTCCCATTTAATCAAGGGTGATTACGAAGGGAGAGGGAACAACAGTCTTAAGATCCGAAGGGTGTGGAGGAGGATGGAGAGAGATAGGCAGTCAATGATGGTGAGGTCGGTGAGGGAGTGGAATGTGCTTAGGGAGGAGCTGGTGAGGGTTGACTGGTTTGGTTTGTTCAGGAGAGGTCTGGAGGGAGAGTGAGGCATGTGAGCTTGCCACTGGACGAAAGCCCAACTGCAAGACATTATTATTATTATGCTCCCAAACGTAAATAAATAGTGGCCCCGAGAGTATGCATCAAGCATGCATTCACATACATGCTCTCTACATACACTTGCTTTCGTACTCTGCCATTTGAATCAACACACTCTGACGTCACGTCCGAGTACGTGAACATGCATTTTTTTCCTATTTGGAACACAGGTCTGTGCCTGGAATTTCTGAATATCTTGAATGCGACTTGCAGCACTTGGTACAGTTATGTCTGGGCAGCGTTAAAAAAAAAGTGGGACAAGCAGTCTCAGGCTCAGCACAGCCCGGTCTGGCTGCGTAGGCCAAGGACTAAAACAGCTTCCTATTGTATTACATAGTTCTTTGTGCTGTAGTGAAAGGACATCTCCAGTGAAACTCTTGTAGTCGTACTCATCTCAATACTGACTTTATTACACATTCTTCTTTGTACTGATAAGTTACAAGACATAAGCCACATACTATACGTGAAGTACATGTGATCATAGATAACATACTAGAACACTCCCCAGACATCATTGTCAGCGAGCAGTCATGTGATGATTCATAGGGGTGAGGGGACTAATCGTGCATTTGCTCTCGTCCCTACAGGTTGTCCTGGCACTGTTGTTTGACAGTACAATTTTGCTTTCCATAGCACTCATCAATGAATACAAGTTGTGTATAGAGTCTGGTACACCATTACGAAGACAAGCCCACCGAACAAAAAAAGTGTGAGGGTGAATCTACAAAGTATAAAGACTATGACAGTGACACCCCCACGCATTAGTAACTTATTTTTTACGAAATTGCAATCATCAAAGTTGTGTCAAAACGGTTGCTGTCCAATCATGAACGTGACTTTTTTGGTGTTCAATTTGACAGAATAAATCCACAAAATGTGCCTCTATTAATTAAGCATAATTATATACAATCACAAATGAAGGTATTGTCCTAATTGCAACAGAAATTGCAAACTCTGTTGGTGCAATTTCAAACCACTACATGCACAGACATTGTGTTTGGTTTTGCGAACAAAATAAACATTAACTGTAGTTCATTCCCATGATTTTTTTTACATTTGTGTCGTCTAATCATTGTATTGTCAGGCATACTTTGTAAATAATATAAACCTCGCTTGTCCTTATAAGGACACGAATAACAGTTTTAGAAATGTTGGATCTCATTAGTACATTTGATGTATTCCAAAATAGGCCTATAAATCTTAGTAGTTAAGTCTACATGATGAATGCTTTCCATAGTTTCATTTATGTGCATGTAACATGGGCTCGAGCGCCAAGCTTGGAATGAAACGGTAGAGAAACAAGGCTTTAAGAGAGGAAGAGGTTGGACTGATTTGGAGGAAGAAAGTGGAATGGAGAGTGCCCTTGTCGTCTGATGTAGCTGGAAGCAGTAGGACTCCACAAAGAGTACTTATGCTCGGTTGCGCTTTGAACGCTCAAGAAACATTCAAACTTAACTTGTCACCAATCGAAAACCATTCAGTCAAATTACTTAAGAATTTTTGCAGTATACATATTTATGAACTATTGTGCCGATGATGGTATCCGTAAGCACTGTTTGTAATTAGTACACTATTTTCTTTTCAAGAAATATTATTTAACAATGTTTTGTTGATTATTGACAGAAAACTGCAAGGCAAAATATAGGCTAGCGAGTGAAAAACATTTTAGTTTTTCAAGATAGATGGGAGGTATCAGTAGACAGAAGATAGAGGAAACTGTAAATGTAATTTTTACGCCCAAGTTGAAGAGTTCTGTCAGTAGCTGTTGTTTTGGCATCAAGTAGAAATCTGACAGTATTTCAGATGCACGTGGTCTAGACTATCGACAATACCGCTTCTCTCTCTATTTATTTACACAACATTTATTATGGTATTTTCAATTCTTTAATTTTTAGTAAGATACAGCTTTTTTGAAATTTTTAATGTTACTCATAACAATTACTAAAACCTAATCATAAAATGTAAAAACTTTTTTTTTTCTTTTTTTTAAATCTTACAGCACAGAGGAATAGAAGTAAAATGTAGCTCTTCGACTTGGTAAATCTTGAATCACATCATAGTATTAAACTTCTTTCGCAGTGTTACAAAGTTTGCTCAACTTAAAAAAATGAATGTATTCAACTGTACATTGTTAAATTATTTTGTATAAAGTAAGATATTACTTATATGTAAAGAAAATTGACAGCATCATAGGCAGGACAGTTCATAAACACACTAAAAATTGTGTTATTTGAATGATTGTAGAATGCTGGAGAGTTTAGTTTAAAAGTTTCTAGGGCACCTTGGGCTTAGCTGCAGCTTATTCCAGCTATGTCACTGGCCCGGCCGGTCAATAACCGTTGCTCCCAGCCTCTTATTATATCGGCTCACCCTGGTAGAGAAATACACTTTCTATGCAGAGCGAACCACAACCAGCAGCTCGAAAACCTCTTGGAAATGATTACAACAAAAAAAATTAGTGCAGCACATTCAGTTCATTATACTATTACAGATTAGTGCGTAACAATAGTTTTGTAGGCCCTATACATAAACACATGCACTTGTATTCATATGGCCACACACACATTTACATGTGTATTTAAGCATCTAAAATGTGTATTATTTAATTTAGCAACTATATTATGTAAGCTTATTTTTTACTAATTTTTTTCATCAATTAAATATATATGATTTATACTGTGTGGATGGGGAACAGCATGTCTCTACCAAACGGAAAGGGTCACAAACACGTGTTCCGCAAGCATTTTTTTCTGTTTTTGTATGTTTGAATTTAAATTGTAATTTTGTTTATTCATTATAACACAAAACATATAATAAGCACATTTATTTGCCTATTTTACAGATTAAGTAAAAAACAAATTGGGAAATTAATTCTCTACAAGAATATTATAGGTTGTTCGCAATAAGGTGAGCACTTTCGTAGACCATAGTGTCTGGAACAATATTAAAAAATTGTTATTTATTCTGACTTCAGACGTTAACTTTTGAGTAGTAGTTTGTTGCTTAGGTTTCTATGTTTATTGTAAAATGTTGCAGGAAGATATAAATTATCCGAGAGTAAAAAAGTAACTAGGATTTCTAAAGTGCTGATTTTATCCTGAACCACCTATATCTATAACATATGTAATGGACGAGTTTGCAGCCCAGAGGCTGGTGTGTACTTTAGGGAGAACACCTGAGGCACAACTAGGCGAGGATGAAACTGTGTTGGTTTGCCGTTGCTTTCCACAGTATGTATATGAGCGGAGACTACACTTCACCCAGTCCTGAACCTGGGTAGGTAACAGTGTATTTTCCTCCACTGCCAGGAGTTTATCCCGAGACCTTTGGCTCATCGGCCAGGAGCTCTTAACCGCTAAGCTAAGCACACTTATATAATATAGCCTATGTGTGTTACACATATGTTTCAATGCCATAAAGTCACTGTCAAGAAAATGTATGAACAGCAATTACTTCCTAAAATTTACACAACATATTGTATTTGACAACATTATTGGTAGGAAGAAAGTAATTAATGTGAGTCAGCTAACAAGACACTAAAAATTTTAACCTAAATACGTACAATTTTTACGAAAGAAAATGGGAGGATAAGGTTTAACGTGTAGTTGTGAAATAGGATATTCTGTTAAGTATTACGTGTCTAAAAATTACAAATGTTGTGACTTGTTTACCATATTATTCACTGTTGCCCTTTCTTTCAACAGTACAATGTAGATAAAGTTTTTTGTCATTCCATGTGATCTCAGATCTCGCCATCTAGGCCTATGTTCTTTTGTAATCAAATGTACTGTCCCAAAGATGAGCCTTGGCTCATGGGATCTGTGATAAATAAATAATTAAAAAAATACATATAAAATTCATGATGAAACTTGCATTTTTAAAATGTAAACAGGGCTGGCACTACCTGTATTAGGTGGTTAATTTTTTTAAGGTCAGAATGCAAGTTCTTGAACAATTTTTACAAATATAAAGTTAAAAATTTTTTTAATTCCAGCACTACAGTATGTCAGCAGACCAATTACTAACAATTTATGTCAGCAGACCAATTACTAACAATTTAATTTGATTTTTTAATACAATTATACTCTAAAACTAATGGATTATCATACAGTATTTTATTTCAATATTATTTAGATAATTACCAAGAAAATTAATTAAATTGTCTTTTATTTATTTCAGATTTTGAGGGTGTACAGTTATACCACCTTAAAAACCATATTTAATAAAACATAAAATATTGTTTGTTATCAAAATATTTATTTGATCAAAAAAGAAATTTATATATCTTTTAACCAAGTTGCTAAATTAAATTAATAATTGTTTTTTTAAAATAAATTTTAAAATAGCTATTATTTTATTGTTTTTTTTTTGTAATTATAATTTTTTTGTTAAAATCTAAAATATAAGGGATTATAGAATATCGTCTAAAATTTTTTGAGCATAAGAAAGGGTCACTGGCCTCTAACATAAAAATATCTACTAATTATTTTTAATATTTCCAGAATTTTTTTTTTATAAGAAACATAGTATCAATGTAGTTGAGCAACCTGTTTTGTAGTTATCAAACTGATAGAAATACAAAATAAGTACATATTGCTTAGTACAAAGCTTAAGAAGTAAACTTGCTTGAGTGATGCATTTGCACTATTAATGACGATTCTTCTCGGAAATAGAGTGGACAACCACAAAACATTTGCCTGCTTCATAACAAAGACACTGGCAGGGCCAACAACTTTTCACGTGGGAACACAGAGTCCACAGTTAATTACATACTTGATATAATCAATATATTATCAAGGAGTATTTTTTTTTGCAAATTTTTATTATTAACTATTCAATCATGGGTGTTTTACCTGGTATTGACAACATACACATGCATTTGGATGACCACTTTGTGGCAACTTCATCCTCCTCCCCCTCCCTCCCTCCATCCCTCTTAACAAATTTTTAAGCCCATCCTGAATTTTTAAACCCACTTTACCATTAACACTCGTAGACTTACCAAGCATAAAATACTTAACCTGTTTAATTCTCATCCATCCTCTTTGAGCTATTATTTCCATTTTCTCTGTCAACCCCCCCCCCCCCACCTATTTAATAAGCATCTTAACTTTTTCCTTCCTTTCCATTCACCACCTTCACAGGGTTCCAGTAGAAATTGATACTATTATTTTAGCTCATCTCTTCATAACAGCAGGCTTAAATATTTAATCCCATCTTTCTGTCAAGTTTTTCATAATGTACGTAAAAGATATTTCTTTAAACTAGATCAGTTTTTTATTGTAACTTTTGTATAGCTATAGCTTACTTATACTGTATGTTCACAGAGGGCCTACTAATGTATACAAACCAACTTAACATCGTACTCCATTTGTCAGGACGAGTTCGTATTAACTTACATGCATCTGGTTTTTTTAATGCATCGTTCACACGATCACATTTGTTAAACAACAGTGGACTAGTCAACTTAGTGGAAATCTTTTAACTTTTATTCCCATACAAGTGGTACTATATAAAAATGTTGAACATGTCACTCCTTTTGTCAGCTTGTATGTTTGTAATTTATATGTGAACACTTTCCTTTGTATGAACTGGGTAGACGTCAGTTGCATAGATTGGTAAGATATCATGCACGTAAAATACATTTTCATGGCTTAATATGAATTAGACATAAACTTGAACATTATGGTAGGCTATAAGAAATATGTTTCTAAATTTGATATCATCATACCTTGATCTAAGATAACAAAAAGAGTTGAAATTAATAATCCAACGACTGCAACTAGTTCTAAATCTAGCATTGGAATAATAAAAAATGGTGTTCCCCAAGGATCTGTTTTGGGTCCTCTTCTTTTTCTAATATATATTAATGACCTACCACAGTTCATAAAAGAATTTGCCACACCAGTATTATTTGCAGATGATACAAGTTTATTGATCTCTCATAGTTCTATTGACGAGCTTCAGTTTCTATGTAATAAAGTGTTGAATTGATTAAATAATTGATTTTTATCAAATAAACTTACTCTTAATATGGAGAAAACTAACATTATTCACTTTCAAGTGAGTAAGCCACAATTTGATCTCGGTATTAAATGTAATGGCAATATTATCAATCAAGTATCCAAGACAAAGTTTCTCAGTCTCTATATTGACAAAAGACTGAATTGGAAAGACCATATATCTCAATTAATATCAAAATTAAATTAAGCTTGTTTTGCCTTAAGGTGTATTCAAAAAGTAACAGATGATAAGACAAAAAGAATGATTTATTGTAGGGGCCTAGTTATTTTAATTCTTTAATGACATTTGGTATGATGTACTGGGGAAATTCCATAAATGCAAACAAAGTATTTTTATTACAAAAATAGGCAATAAGAATAATCTCTGGAGTAAAACCATGGAGTCATGCAAACCTTTATTTAAAAAATTGAGTATATTAACACTACCACGTGAGTATGTGTATGCTATAGTTAAATTTACTTTAAATAACAAAGATAGCTTTCACAACAATTTTAATTTTCATTCTTACAATACAGTACAAGAATTAAAAAATACATTTTCCTAGTAATTCATTAAAACAATTTCAAAAAGGTTCCTTTTATTCTGCTATTCATATATATATATATATATATATATATATATATATATATATAAAACAATGTAAAACATTTTTATTATCTATACCATTGTTTTTATTGGATGAATTTTTACAGTTTAAATAAAAATACAATTGGAATTTTTAAATTTTATAGTATATAGTATTGTTGTATTTAAATTTGTGTATAACAGGCTAATTTTTAATTGTTTTTTATTAAACTTGCATTTTTATCTTGGTTTTGTGATTGACTATATATTACTTTTATAATTTTTATTTGTGTATTTTTACCTATTTTAATCATTTTGAGATTGACTTATGTTTAGATTTCTGATAAATATAATTGACTTATACCAAGATAAATGATAAATATAATTGACTTATACCAAGATAAATGATAAATATAATTGACTTATCTACAGGTGCTATGTTTTTTCGACATTGTTTTTTGTGCCCAGATATTGTATTATTATTATTGTTTTATTTATACATTTTTTGCACAGATTATGGAGTGCAGAATGGTGCTAATCTGAATTGTGATGTATTGTTAATTTGTATTAATGTTTGTGTGGTGTATTTTAATACGTTTATTATTTTATACTGATATGTATTGAATATATGACTTGTTCCATATCCCCAGCAATTTGTTAGCTGGCATGGGATCCATGGAACGTAAACATAAATAAATAAACTCAAACACACAAAAAATAGCATTTTAGCGTGAAGTATTTCAGTTAATTCATTACCTCTGTGCTGAAAATCAGTTCTCAGTCTGTTCATGGATTGTTGATAAAATGTAATAGATATTTTTTGTATTAGCTTAAAATATGTAAGTTTCATTATGTCATAGAAGTGTAACGTTTGTTTCAGAACTGCAACATGTCGTTAGTTGCATATGGTATTTCCGATGATAGCGGTAGTGAAGATGAGACTGAAACTGAAGAAACCAATGAGCTGATTGACATTGAGAGTAATGAGAAAGTTGAAAAGTCTTTGGAAGATACTACATTGGACTCTGGTTTAATAGCATCAGACAAGGAAAATGATAGTGAAGGTGAAGTTGAAAGTGTATCCTTTGGTGAAGGTGCAAGGACTATGAAACTACCAAAACCAAAAAATGAGTCAATGGAAACTGTCGGTCCAGATGAAACTGATGTTGATGTTTCCAGGAGTGAATTGTTTTCTTCCTTGCCCCCGCCCAAGGTCACCAGCAAGCTATCACTCGAGGTGGAGATGGATGATCAGCCACTCAGTAGGAACCAGCTTCGGGGAAGAAAGGAGACTGTGAAAATTACAGTTCCATCACTATCCGAGGTAAAGTGCACAGACTTACTGCAGTATTCAGTGATGAACCTACTTTGGCTGCATAATTATTAACAGCTAATTCGTAAATCACTATTTAAATGAATAAAAATTTTTGAATTTCATAGATTAAGTCTATCGGTCTAAATCAGTCATATTTTACTTACGGTGGTTATGTAGGCCTACTAGATATAATTAACTGCACTTTATGACAGAGAATTTGATTTATATATGTGTTTCCTTTTTTAGACAACATACTTTTCAAATTAATACAACATTCAACTGTCTGAATAGTTGTGGTGTACAAAAGTTCAAAGCTAATATATGTATTAGAGCCATGAAATCATTTCGTTTCCCACGCGCCATGTGTAACATCTCAGTATTTACCTTTTATGTGTGACTTTCTCATGAGAATGTTTACATTTAAACTACTTTTGTGGAAATAGGTGCTAATGAAATAACTTATAGCTTCAAAATTAGTCATTTGTTGGTGTTTATATAAGCTTTAATAATATAGTATGTATGTTTGTATATTATAATGTACATGGTTATTTTAGTGTAGAACTGAGTACATAGGCCTATCAAGTTGTTAGTAATATAAAGTCTGATTAAATTCAAACCTCGAGAACCAGTAAAATTGATTTCAAGAAACCAAACCGACCCATCCACATTATGGATGCAATCTGCTCAGTAAAAGTTAAGAGTTACATAAGTGACAACAAGTGGACGGTCACTATACATTTACTGGATATCTTCGTATTCAGAAGATTGTACTGGGCTACCTAAATGTGTCATAAAATTATGTCAGAAATGTAAGCCTAGTTGTTAAAGCACAGAGTTAAACATAAAAAAATTATAGAAAATATCAGTAAACTCAACATAGTTGACAATAAATAATGTTAACAAATTTCAAAAATTTCCATAATATACCATACAATATGAGAAAGATTTGAATGACATAGTGATATCGCAGTATCTGTCCATCTTAGGGCGGGATTCATAGTCCCAACTTAAGCAAGAACTTCGTCAAGACGGTCATGTTTCTTAAGAAAGCATTTTCCCAACTCCAGTTGCATAGTCGGTGTCCAGAGGATAGCTTCATGAAGTCGGCGAGCTTGGATATGTGCTACTTCCTGCTTGACGAAGTAATTGCTTAAGTGGCCGAAGACACACGATCATACACGACTACTCGCGAGTTGGAAATAACTTTCGTGCTTTCTGATTTGTTTCACTGGCAGTTCCATTACACGTTCGTCGCTTTATATTTTTGATTAATTTTTAAGATGTCTGGAACATGTTCGGGGTATTACACGCCTCTGGAGATAAAAGTATAGAAAATAAGCAAAGAGTAACCGATTTAAACACATATTTTTTAGTAATGGTTGCAGCATCGAAATTAATATCAGTTATACTGTAAATTTTTTGCAATAGTAAATTTTGAAATCATTTTTAGCTTTATGTTTGAAATGGTATAACTATTTTGATATTACGGTACTTTAGGTTAGCGATTTAATGGACTATTATTGCTGAATGCAAAGACGAATATCTTTCTAACCTCGTGTTTGATTGCCAATTTGGTTACCGGTAGAATATTTCAAAGTATTTTACAAATAAACAAATTGGTAGC